>JAHBCN010009411.1:0-35175 GCA_019359885.1 Listronotus oregonensis
TTTTCAAAAAATTAAACCTAAATCCTTCTACACAAAAACTAAACACTAGTCAGTATCGCTGCTGTCACTTTCAGCTATTGCATCGGCTACATTAGCCTTTGTAATTAAACTTTTATAAAATGAATGAAAGGTTTTACCTATGTAAGGAAGCAATTCTGGCAGGTTCTTTTTTTCTACTGATATTGGAACTGGTCCTTTATAAGCTATGCGTTTTTGTGTAAAGGGGTTTAAGTCTATTTATATTATTTTGCACAAAAAATATTGTTATTGGTTTTTATTGTTTTGGATATATGTTGACAAATATCATTTTCCCCCAAAAAACACGTTAAAAACGTGACATAAATCAATATACACATTAAAACTTCAGTATTTTAAGGCTCGGTGACTTATATCGTTTTGCCCAATGCAAGATACAGGTGGTACCAATCCATTGCTATACATATACCATTTTTTACCATTTTCGACGTATACCCTTTTTCCCGCTGGACTGCCAATTATAATAAAAGAGCATTTGGTTCCAAATAATTTGGCACTACATAGTCAGTATTTAGGGTAAGATTACCTCGAAAATACACCTAAAAAATTAATTCTTCTGTTGTAAAACGTATTAGTATCATTTTAGTGTCGTTAAATCCGTCCAGAAAAGCCGTAAAAAACAAAAGAGGAACACGTTTATTTGTCTATGAGTATTTGATCTAAAATTAACTGATTTAAACTAGTCGGGGCATTCCAGATGGAAATGTAAAAAATATTTTTATGCAGAAGTGTCAAAAAATTATCTATGAAGCGGTTTTGTACTCAAAATGATATCTCCTATCGAAAAATGAACAAATATACCGTTGATACACATTTAAAATTTGAAAGTTCTTGTCATTTTAAGTCAAACCGCAAGTGATACAAACGAAGTAAATAGATCAAGCGATGCATATTTATGTCCTTTACTGATGTTCTATTTTTTTACTTAAAAAAATAAAATGTTACAGGGTATAACCACCACTAAGAAACACCCGGTATAGTAAACTTATTATTATTATTTTTCTTACTTCCTAACCTTAATCTTTTCCGGTATTCTAAACCTGATATTTTTTGTACACCTATGGCATGAAACATTAATGAATTTTATTAAAAACACAATTATCAATAGTTTTTGTACCGGGTGTCCAAATAAGAAAGGACGCTGGCTGAATCTTGGAAACTATTTATTGCACAGCGTTGGGAAAAGAATATTTTTAGTAAAAGTGGTCAAGGGAAATAGCTGGAAATTATTTAAAAGTTTGTAAAATTACTGCGAGATGGCACAACCGCAACGGTAAATTAGAAAACTTTTTTTTCTCCGAAAATAGCCAGTATTAGGTACAATTTTGGTAACATTAGCAAAAACTGTAACCAATTCTGCATCAGTTTGGTTCAGGATATTTTCTCGTCTTTTTAATAATTAAGGTGGGGGAAGATGATAAATAATGCAACTTTCAAGCTCTATCTCCCACATCTTATATTAAAAATGGTTCAAGTGGGTACTCGTTTAAAAGAAAATTTAAAGCTCTTTTAAAGGTAGTTCTTTTCGGTGTCGGCTAGTTTGTAGTTCACCAACTAGAGGGCGTTGTTTAAGGAAAACTCAGTTTTTCGAAATTTTCCCGAGAAAGTTAAATATCAGAATATGATTTTTTATTGTAGATTTAGAAAAGAAAAAAAAACCTTTACTTCGACGAAAATGGCGTTTTTATATTTACATTCGTTTTCGAGTTATTTCATAGTAACCTGTTTTTCAAATGATAAATAATAAATATTAATATTAATACTAAATCAAAACAGTCTTTGTAACAAAGTAAAAGAATAATAACTGTAAAGTAAAAGAAAAAATACTGAAAGCTATTTTAAAGTTTGTATTGTATATGTAACGCTCAATAGTAGAATTCGAGCAATGCCCGAAAAAAATACGCAAAACTAGTTTTGAACAACGAATATTTCCCAAAACCGAAATTTTATTTTTGCACATTTCTGAATGACCAGCATTAGTTCTGATTTTTTAATTAGCGCACAGGATCCGAATAAAATTAGGTTGGAAATGTTATTTAAATAATATATTTTATTTAAATACTAACAAATACAATAACAAATAACACTTTTTTCTTGGGCAAATATCCAGTTTAGTTTAAAAAATAATTTATTTGAACAAGAGCTTGAATTATGGCACATAGAATTGCAGATGACATTGTTTTCGACAAGGAAATGATCTGTATATGGGTGAATATTGTAATTATAATAATTGTGATATGCACAATTTTATGAGCACAAACGAAATAAATTCAAAACAAAAAACAACAACACAACCCTTAAACTTTTTTTGGGTTTGGCAGGCTGTAAAACAAGGAAAACTAATGCTGGCCATTCAGAAATGTACAGAACTACTTTTACACATTTTAATTTGCGCAAAACTAGTTCTACTTATTTTGTAATGCCTAATAACCGTCTAAAATTAAAATTTTGGGTTTGGAAAATATTCGTTGCTTAAAGCTAGTTTTGCATATATCTTTCGAGCATGTCCCGAATTGAGCGTAACATATACACTAGAAAACAGAATAAACAATTGACAACGTGAAAATGCCGTGATTGAAGCATTTATTAACTCTAATCTAAAAATTAGTAAAGGAGGCTTGCAAATAAAATCAAAAACAAAAGATTAGAAAACGACATGAATTATTTCAGTTAGCAGTTGTCAGTTTGAATTTAATTTTTAAATAAATGTGGCCTTATTACGATCTTATATGCATAAAAAATGAGAATTTCATGAAGAAGCATATAACATGCTAGCAGTTTATTTATTTAAAAATTGGAGTAAAACTGACAAGTCTACTTAACTAATATTTTAATTATAATTAATAAATGCCCCAATTACAGCATTTTTATGATATATAGAATACAAACTTTAAGTAATTATTCTTTTACTTGGTCACAAAGACTTTTTTGATTAATTGTCAATATTATTTACCATAGAAAACAGATTACTTGAATAACTCGAAAACGAATGTAGATATCAGAACGCTGTTTTCGCCAAGCTTTTTCTCTTCGCCATTTTTACCAAAAATATTTTTTCCCAATGGTGTGCCGTATATTAGCTTACATCTGCGACTGAATGTATAACTAAAGCAACCAATTTCTATAACTAAAACACTAAATGTAAAAATACTAAACTTCTTCGATATTTACATTTTTGTATTACACTGTCTTTTCTATATTCTTTAAAAATTATTCTTATTAAAAGTAAAGGGACACCAAAATAGCACTAAGTACACTCAACTTCCTAATCGGCTTATTAAATTGGAATAGCTGTTGATAGATGTCTTTAAGTAGTTTTAAAAAATCTACTTAAACTTTCTATACAAAACCATATAAGTGTCCTCTTGGGCTTGTGTAAGAGTAGCCATTATGTAATTACACAAATAATTCAAAAATATTGTCAAATAATAATGTAAGCATATGGCATGGGAACTAAGTGAAGAAAAATGGAAACGGAAACTCTTCAATTGCTTTCGAAAATATAATAAATGTAACAGTTGTGAAAGGGCACATGTCCGAGCATTTGCAATTGAACGTGAAGCAAATACAAAAATTTCTGTTAATCTCACATAATGACGTCGAAACCACCCCCAAATGGACAATAGACGGGGTTATATTGTGTTTTATTCGGCCCTTGGTCAGTAACTCGGTTCACACTCGCATTGTTGCCAGATTTTGTAAGTGATATTTAAAAGTATTTTTTTTATAATTATTTATCCTTTTAAAAGTGAACTAAAAGTGAATAAGCATGCTTAATATACGGGGTGTCTGTAAAAGGGTTTTACAAAAACCTACCACAAAAGATAATATTATATAACAAGTTATTCTAATCCTGCTATGCATGATGGGAAATGGGTCGAGCGGTCGCGCCGCCACGAGTGTGTCTTGCACACTAAAGTATTTTTATCCTTATTTTTATTATTGCAAAGTTGGGATAAAAATACTTTAGTGTGTCAGATAAACTCGTGGCGGCGCGACCGCTTGACACATTTCACATCATGCATTGCAGGACTGGAATACCTTCTTATATATTATCTTACTACCACATATTTTTCAGACCAAAATTAGCCGATTTAAGTAAACTTACCTTAGTACAAAGTTGTCTAGTTTGGGGGCTAGGCGGCGCTGAAGTGATAATTTTAACGTTTTTCTGGATTAATTCAAAAACTGCTTATACTTATTTTGCCGAAATTTGGTACGTTGGCCTAGCCTTATGGGGCAAAAAAACCCATGTCACAATTATGATTAATATCAGTCCAGGAGCGTAGAACCCGAGTTTTTATTAAATGCTTGTTTCAGATTTCTACGCCAATGGAACAAAAGGGGATTAGGTACAACATTCAGAGCAACCAACTTATTTGCTACAAAAAAGGTTCTCTTGATAAGACTCGATTCCACTAACGGTTTTTGAGAAAATTGCATTTTTAAAATTTGCTGTAATTTTTAGCAAAAAATAAAGAGACAGGATGTCTCTAAAAGGTCTTTAAAAAAGTTTAATACATATTCCTTAGATCAAAATTAGCACCGTAAAGCAAACTTATCTTAGTAAAAAGTTTCTTAGCATGGGAACTAGACGGCGCTGATAACCATTTAAAGATTGTCACTTCACCGCCGTCTAGTGGCCAAACTAAGCAACTTTGTACTGATATATGTTTGCTTCACTGGACTAATTTTGGTCTAAGGAATATGTAATGAGCTTTCTTAAAGACCCTTTAGAGACATCCTGTCACTTGATTTTTTGGTAACAACTACGCAAAATTCTCGAAAACCGTTAGAGAAATCGAGTTTTATTAAGACTTACCTTTTTTGTAGCAAATAAGTTGGTTAACCTAAATTTTGTACCCAAACCCCTATTGTTCTATTGGCGTAGAAATCTGAAACAAGCATTTAATAAAAACCCAGGTTCTACGCCAATGGACTGATATTAACCATAATTGTGACATGGGTTTTTCAGCCTCATAAAGCCAGGCCAATCTACCAAATTTCGGCAATATAGTATGAGCAGTTTTTGAATTAATCCAGAAAAACGATATTAAAACTGTCAATTCAGCGCAGTCTAGCGACCAAACCAAACAACTTTGTACTAAGGTAAGTTTTTTTGAGTAAATGTTCAGGATTTAACAAATTATGTTAAATTTGGGCCCAAATAAAAGAAATTAAAGAAAACAGTTAAAAAAGTCATATTAAATTAGCACAAAATTAACTAAATAGATTATTAAGTTATTAAGTTCAGCTATCGCAAGTTTTTGGGTATAAGTACTTTATTTAGAATTTCTCTCAACTTAAATACCACCCCTTAAAAATAAATAAAATAAATAATTTATAAGACAAATAAAAAATACCACTTTTTTAAAATTATTTATTGCCATTTTCTTTGTCTGCTGTACTAATTATTTATTAATATCAATATTGAAGATATGTTCTACATTTATTGTGGTAAATGTAATATTTTTATATAAGTGTAATAAGTGAGTCTTGGAGACCATTAGCTAAATGCATAACTAAGCATTAAACATATATTAACAACAGAGATTTTCACAAATCGAAAATTGGAATGCTTTAAGCGTTTTAGCAAAGGAGAACTCCTAAAATAACAATGTAAAAGAAAGTGATTTTATATTAATAAATAAAATTAGAGGTGCAGATTAAATCTCAGTTAATTTAAATAATATCTGTTTGCTTTTTCTTAACGCCAAAGTAATTTCAGGTGATTTTAAACTCAAGTAAGTTACCACCCTTTATTATATTAAAAAAATTAATGTGTCTGTCACAACAAATAAGGATATCATGTTATAAATTTAAAAAAAATATCCGCAAAGAAGTCATTTTAGTTTTAATTACTATTTACATATTACATTTTAGTATCATTTTTTAAATATCCCTAAACGAGAACCAATAATTTAGTTTAAAAAATATTTTTCAGCTAGATCTGCTTGCCAGGACTAATGTAAGCCCATCTAGCAATGACACCTATATTTAATAACTAATATGTTGTGTTTCTATGAATTAAGTGTTAAGATATAAAAACCTCTTTTGTCTCAGATTTTAAAAAAGTCAAACAACAGCTAGAAAAATTCACTAAAACGAAATTAATATGGCAAAGGCAAACCTTAACAACATTTTTAACATTTTACAATTTATCTGCTCAAAATATTTAAAAAATTTAAATTTTAAACCATATTTTATAATATTGTATTGTTAAATTTAGCAATGGACTTAGCAATTGTTAAAAGTTAACAACGATTTAGAATGTTTAACAAAACGTCATTGTGTTATTCAATGATTTTAGTAGGCAACCTGTCAAAATCTGACATTTTGTTAAACATTCTAAACTGTTGTTAACTTTTAACAATTGGTAAGTCCATTGCTAAATTTAACAACGCGATCATCACTCGGCCGTAAGTCATTTAGTAAAAGACTGGACTTTTTATAAAAAGCCTTTTAGAAATTGCCGGCGAAAAACACTTTTAGCAGTAAAATGTTAGTAGTTATTACGTTATTACATTTATTAACTTGCGTCACTATGTGACAAACGGAATTCATAAACGTAATTTAGGAATACTTAAGAGGTATTTAGAAAGTACAAAAAAATTCTTAATTAGGTATCCTGGTAGCGTCTAAATACATCTAAGATGTAAAAAATGGAATTTTATTGTTAAAGGTTTTCACTAGGGAGCTAGTTTTCGAAATAATATTTCAATGCTATTGCTAAGCGAGCAAATTATTAAAATAAAGTAACAGAAATGCTTAAATAAAAGAATATACAAATGTTATGATTTGTTTAAAACATGTAATTTTTTATGGCCTGAAGCAGTAAAATTTAAAGTTTTTTTTATGTCTAACCAGAACCAACCAAAAATAATTTATTTCATGTACTTTAAACCAATGGCGACTCTAGGATTAAAAAAATATATCTAAAAAGTGAGACATTGGGCCCACACCAAATATATACCAGATGCTATAAGCCCCAAGGGGGACACTTTGGTATGGTTGATTTTATTTTGGAAATTGGAAAAAAGTTTATTTTTTGCAGCGCTCTGAGGAAAAACCTAAATTTCAAAAGCGAATCCTCTATTTATATTTTTTCGTCAATTTTAATAAAATATATCGTCAAATACCAAATTTAGCAAAAAAATATCTGCATATTTCTTGAAATTAGAGGCATCTGAAATTAGTCGTAAGAAAATTTTTAAGTAAAAAAATTCTTAACTAACTATGGTTTTTAGAAAGATATAGATAATTTTGCAAAATTTAAGATTTGACGATAAAATTTAATGCAATTCACGAACAAAATATAAATAGATTATTCGCCTTTGAAACTTAGATTTTTCTCAGGGAGCGTGCAAATTCCAAAATGAAGATTTTCTTTACCAAAGTGTTTCATTTGAAGCCAATAGCATCTGGTGTAGATCCCATGTCTTACTATTTAGATAAAATATTTTAAAAATCCTATAGCCACTGCTTCGAATCCCAATATCCAGTGGCACAGCTAAAATGTGTCTAAGAGTATTGTGCTTTCAAACCATAAAAAATAAACAGTTTTACTTTAACCGAATTGGAAAGGCTAATAACTTATATTAGTGAAACAATCGATTAGGCATCTAGCAAAATATTATCACTTCGGTCCTCTTCTTGGGACATAGATTGGTTTGGAACAGTCAATCGACCCTTAAGAACTTACAGGTCGACCTTAAAATACTGATATTGCTATTTAAAAACAAGAAGATTATCAACATATTACAGGCAGGCAGCATCGTCTATTAAAAATTTTAAAAAACGAGTAAAAATTAAACATTAATTAAATTTAAAATTATTTTATTTGTATTTAGCAATTATAAATGTTTTAAATACTTTCTTAAAGTCGCGTTTACATCACAGTCTTTCACAAAGTTTTCCACAAGTTGCTGCAATTTGTTGTTTTTTTTACAAAATACAGCAACTTTTTCTGTCTTCCACTTGTTGGGAGACAAATTTCCCACTTAATTTTAGTTTCCCGCGGAGTGTTGGTAAAGATCAAAGAAAGTTGACAACTAAAAATGGAAGATTTGTTGCTGCGTGCTTTGCGCAAGCAACTTGTAGAAAACTAGTAGAAAACTGAAGAACTATTACTTAAACCTTTTACGCCAATTCTTTGGCAACAAGTTTTCCACTTGTTTTTCTAAATTTAAAAAGAGCAACTTTCAGTTTTCTACAAAAAATCTTCCACTTGTTGCTCTAATTTGGGAAGTGCAACTTTTAGTTGACAACTTTAAGTTTTCTACAAACGATCTTTTGTCAACTTTTAGTTGTCAACTTTGGTGTAAACGCGCCCTATAAAAATCAAAAAAAGTTGACAACTTAAAGTGGAAGATTTGTTGCTGCACGCTTTGCACAAGCAACTTGTAGAAAACTAGTAGAGAACTGAAGAACTACTGCCTAAACCTTTTGCGCAAATTCTTTGGCAACAAGTTTTTCACTTGTTTCTCTAAATGTGAGAAAAGCAACTTTTAGTTTTCTACAAAAAATCTTCAACTTGTTGCTCTAATTTAATAAAAGTAACTTTTAGTTGACAACTTTTAGTTTCCTACAAACAATTTTTTGTCAACTTTTAGTTGTCAACTTTGGTGTAAACGCGCCTTTAGAATATCTATGACAGTGCCTTAAATGATAGAGTGATTAAGCTGCCAGAGCAACAAAAACCTGTTTAAAAATTTGATTGTTTGGAGGGTATTTTATTTCTAAATAAATATTTTTCTTCCGGTAAACGCCAGTGTAGTCTATATCACACGAAGAAATTAATCATAAACCAGAACCATGATTTCTTATTTACTTCAGATCATTAAAGCGTCTGCGGTATGTTTGGCAACACAGCAACGCTTCTCTTAACGTCTCTTTGAAATTTTGTATTTCCGATATTTTGGAAATGACATCATTTGGTTCTCATAGAAAAATTACCACTTACCATTGTAAAGCCTTTATGTATTGTGAATTTCTTATAGTAAAATGCGTCAGTTGTCAAATAAGGGGTGGACATTGGTTTAGTGTTTACTGAAATTAAAGATAAATTAATGTGAAATGATAAAATTAGCTGTATTTTAAAGATAGTTATTAGATATTCTTATATTGTTCTTTATCTTTAAATATAAAGGAAGCACATAAAGAATAACTTTTGTATCCGTCCATATATCTCTAACTTGGAATAATTTCAATAAAATAAAATTAATTATTTTTTGGAAAAATGCTCGAACTTATTAAATAGTATTTTTAGTCGCGCTATTTTCTGTAAAAGAAATCATTATACAGTATGTCCCAAAATTGAGATATGACATTGATGATTTTTTTAAATCGGAACCCAAGTTTGTTAAAGAGTATTTTTAAATCGCATAGCAAATTATACATACCTACCTAATTTCAAATTTGTCTTTCGTATCGTTGGCGAAACACTACCCTATTTGTTTAATGTTATTGGTTTAAGGCAGCGATATTCAAATTTGGGGTTTTGTGAAATGTTAAGCCTAAATGTTCACCACAGATGATTCTACCATTATTACCTCTGGTATTGACGAAATTTCTGTTAATCAACGCATCGGGGGATCGGCCCTCTCGAATCATGCAGACCCTTTTTTGCACAGTTTGGGATTATGCCACTTCCTTGCATATACATATATCAAACACTTCTTGAGATTCATAAAAATATAGATAAATTTACTAAGCTGTCGTACAATCACTCCTACGGGACACGATCTTCAAATTTCCTATTACTTCCCAGGCATCGACTCGCAAGCTCGGCACGGACCTCTCTGAATATTTCACTATACAATAAGCTTGGCAACTCTGTACAGGGCTTAAAATTTTTAAAATTTAAAAATAAATTAAAAATTTTTTTATTACAAAAATGTTTTTATTCTGTCAAGGAATATATGGAGGCGCCACCAATGAATTAAATTTCATGTATGGACTATTTTTGTATTGTCTATTGATCATTTTTTTATCAAGTTTGTAATATTGCGTTTTTTGTCTTATACCTTTAAATTTTATTTATGGTTACTTTGGTGACTTTTGTGACCTGCAGCAAACATGTAAATGTAACGTTGTCAAATAAATGTATATCTATCTATCTATCTATCTAATGCAAGCTTCTGAGTAGCCAACCCTTCTACTACTGTTGGATACATTGCGCAGAGAGACTTTTAGCTTTTATACTATAACGCAAGTCTGGCGGCCAGGGGCTCTTAGACTATTACAAAAAAATAATTTTTCGTAAAATCGTATTGAAATAATAACTTTTTAATCGTCATTTTGATGTCAAAAAGACAGTTTTTTACGCACGCGTGCTTAAAAGTTACTTTTAATCACGCGTGTATTACAGAAAAATAAATCAAAATGTATTGAATTTCAAATTATTTATTATATACATTAATAATACAATCTTTCATATCAGAGAATTGTACATGGGTCGCACATATAGTTCGTTCTTTCTTATGTAAAGAAAATAATACTTGCATCCGGGAATTACTGGTAGAAGAAACGGGAGTAGTACTAACGGCAGCGTAATTATTCTTCTCCTCTTAATTTTTTCTTGCTATCACCCGCTTGTTCTCGATCGAATTTTCTACATTTTTCATACGTTTTTTGATACTATTTCTTCGATTTCTATGGAATTAATGTGCGTAAAGCAGCTTCTGCTTTATTTTCTATATCGGAATTTTCAGATTCGTTAGAATTATTCTCGTAATCACACATATTTGGGTTTAAAAATTAAAAATTAATTATTTTATTACTTTAACTGACAAATCGTGACATTCGACAAAGTTTGATTTTTGTTCATCACAACCAATACTTGGCAATAAATAGTCACCTTGTGTATGGTAATTTAAATACTATGGCGATTATAAATTATTTTTTTTAGAATAAAATTAATAACACATAAGTTTTACAAAAAATCTTGTTTGATATAAGCTAGGAAGTCTTTTAGAGGCCGCAATCCTCACATTGCGTGCCTAAAACACTACAATTTCGCAACATGTATCAAAAATAGCTATTTTATTAACAAATGTTAAATTTTACAAGTGAAACAATGGTATTTTGTGACATATTTTATTATGTTTGGTTTTTAGACAATTAAAAAACTATTTTATCTAATTTTACCTACACCTTATAAATAAAAAAATATTCTATTTAATGCAGACTTCTTTGCAAACACTATATCTATGCAGTAATATAGACCAGTGTCGATAATTTTTGAAACCAAAAAAAATAAATGTAGGATGAAACCCATTGGAAATCTCAGGTCGGGAAGTGGAAGGGTTGAGTTTTTAAGGATAAAAAAAGGTTTATCTCGATTTCCGACAAAGCTACAAGTCCTATGGAAAAAAGTTAAAAATCAAAGTTGTAGGTAATAAAAAGATCTACAACTTTTGTATAAAAATAAAAAGCCAAAAACTTGGTTATTTGAATTTTTCACATAAATTTTGAGGTTATGTGGAAAATTCAAATAACCAAGTTTTTGGATTTTTATTTTTATCTTTTACAAAATTTTTTTAAAAAAATACGAAATTTAGTAAAAACTCATCTTTTTATGTCCCAAACCACTGTAATTCTTTTGATTTAAAATATTTATTTTTTCACCTTATTTTGACCTAATTCTGATGTCAAATATCTGCTGCTTTTTTCAAAAGTCGGTGGGCTTTTTGTTCGTTAAAATATCTTCTTTCTGATGGTGTAAAAAACATTTACATTACTCTAGTAAATGTTTTCAGAAAATGCAAAGAAACGAAAAAAACTCGAATCCGATTTTTTTTAAATCATTATGTTCATTTGGTTGTTAATTATAGTAGTATATTTCGATTTGCAGTTTTTTTTATCAATGTAACTTGAAATCTTACGTTCTTTTAGTAATTAAAGTAAAAATTTTAATAAACAGCTCAAAATTGTACATAATGATTAAAAAAAAATCGGATTTAAGATTTTTTCGTTTTTGTTTGCATTTTCTGAGAACATTTACCATAGTAAGGTATATGTTTTTAACACCATCAGAAAGAAGATATTTCAACGAACAAAAAGCCCACCGACTTTTTTTAAAAAACAGATATTGTGACACGAGAATTTTTGATTGAAAATTAGGGTGCTTTTTCGATATTAAGATAAAATAGGGTAAAAAAATAAATATTTTAAATCAAAAAATTACAGTGTGTTTGTGACATAAAAAGGTAAATTTTCACTAAATTTCGTAAATATTATTTTTGTAAAAGATAAAAATAAAAAACCAAGAACTTGGTTATTTGAATTTTTCACATAAATTTTGAGGTTATGTAAAAAAAGTGTAAATACAAAATTTGTAGATATTTTCATTACCTACAACTATGCCATTTAACTTTTATTTATAGGACTTGTATTTTTGCCGGAAACCGAGATGAACCGTTTTTTACCCTTAAAAACTCACCCCCTTCAACTTCCCGACCTCAGATCGCCCGTAAATTATTTTTTTTTAATTTTTCTTATATTCTCTTGCTTTTTCAATGGGTTCCATCCTACTTTTTTTTTACTTTTTACCATTTTTAAAGGCTTCATTCAGCCCTGGTATAATAAATACAATCTATTTTATCCAAAAATTTTAACTAGACTTGATAAGGCTGGATAGTTAGATAATAAAATTGCACTCAATCACTAATTTGTGTGTTTCTAAGCACCTGCAAAGAGTGTGAACTAGACTTTTCTAGTTAGTAAATTTGTAGACTGATAATCGGAAGCCCGGTCGCATTCCTTGGTCAGGACAAACGCGTCCGGAATTTTCGGGGCCCTTAATGACTCTGCTGGCCGCCAAGAATCACCCCGTGAGACAGGAAGAGTGCGAAGGTTAAATTAGTCTCACCCGGGATGATTAAGTGTTCGCGAAGAATTTAAATGATCCTAAAAAATTTTGACCAACACGAAAAAAGAACATTTATCATCGAACTAGTATACCGAAGAAGTTTGTCGTAATAAAAGTACGAGTATAAGGATATACGGGGTGTTCTTGATGCAACCAAATTAAATTTTTAGTTTCACCAATTTTATAATTTTAAATAAAATATCCTGTATACTGCAGATTTCTTTAATTTGGCTAAGCAAAGGCAGGAATTTTTTATATCCCCAATAGTAGGGGAGCCCGGGATGCAAACTTTGCAGTTACTAGAGCGTCATTGGGACCTATTGGATTGTGAAGATTAGGTTCTAAAACGGAAAAATAAATGTGTTAAGTTTTCCATTTTAGTGGGGTAAAGAACGTGTAAAAAATTTTGAAAATGTAAAAAAAATGGTTACATGGAAATACTCGAGCGCGTCAGATATTAATAGTGTATACTTGCTTTGTATTTCCGATAACCGAAACATTAATCTGACGATCAATTAGTGACTGAGAAAAGCGGTAAAAAAATTAAAAATATAAGTTATTCGAGCGTGTCAGACCACGTTTAGTTAACTGTAAACACTCATGACTGATTTTTGAAAATGTTAAAAAAAATGTTAACTTAAAATACTCGCGCGCGCCAGATTTTCTTACTGTGGGTTCAACTTGATGTCTGAGTTGCCCTTAATGATAATCTGATAATTATGTAAAGGGGTATTGGTAATCTGACAATTAATTTTTTTTTCATGTGACACTTTTTAAATAAAACAATTTTTTGTTACTTCTGTTTTTTACTGGATGTAATTAAAAATGTACATTTATAAAAGTAGATAAAACATATTATTAAAGAAAAATAATTTAATCTTCATCATCACTGGATTCGTCTTCGAGGTTTGTTTCCATTTCTTCAACTTCCTCGTCATCTCGTGTTTCTGTAAGCAAGAATGGTTATGGTACTTCACAATCTTTCATTTATTTTCATTTTTTTTCGCGCTCGAGTATTTTGAGATGACGTTCTTTTTTACAACTTTGTGACTCCCCCATTTCCTTATGTCACGCTTATATTGTCAGATTATTGAAATATACACTTTTCTGGATATACCTAACTTACCTGTTCTTAATCTGACGCGCTCGATTTTTTTTTACTAATCTGACGGGCTACCCTCAACGCACCCCCCTATATTAAGGATTCATATTTGGTAGGGGTACATTGCAGGGCTGCAAGGTTTCTCCCCATATGATTTTCTGACGCGCTCGAGTAACGCGCAAAATCCCCTTTTGGGCTCCCCAACTACAATGTTAAATGTTTTAAATTTCGCGATTTTCCCGTGTTCAAATGGCTATTCAATACGGTGTTATAGGCTAAGATTTAAGACATTGCAACTTCAAGACAACGAATTTTTTTAAGTTAAGTTCTTAAATTTTCTTAGATAACGTCTTGTATAAGATAACACAGGTACACAAAAAAAGTGGTGTGTGCTGGGTGTCGGACTAAAATTGTCTGGTGTATTTTTTTCACTGAATACGAATCTGTAGTCAAAATTGGGGGTCAAACAGCAACAAATCAAGAAAAGGCAATAATTTTAGGTATTATAGTTTTTTTTATTTAAAACGTCAATATCCAAAAAAATCTATTAAAGATACACAAAACTTTATATGACATAAACTATGTTTATGACCTTTATTTTAAATTATATGACTTTTTTGTCCAAATGCAACATTTTTCGAGTTATAATCAAAAAACCGAATTTTCAGGATTTTGGAAAAAATTGAAAATTATTATTTTTTTATTTTTGGATTTTTTCTGCAAATTTAGAGTAATTTGGGATTCAACTAAATAAAATAAATAATTTCCAATACAAAAAAAAAAACAAAATCACAATAATAAAAAAATATTTTTTTTTTCTCTTTTGGACCGAAATTTTTTGTCAAAATTACATTTTCGTTTATATCTCCTTTATCATTTATCCTATCAAAAATGTTTATATAACTTTTTATATAGACAATGTAAAAAGCTTTTTTTTATAGAATTTTTTGTATCTCTTATAGTTTATATAGGCGAAGTCCAAACATTCCGTTGTAGCAGGTTTTTGCCGGTAAATGTACCGTATCACTTTTTTGGGTTTTTTTCGAATTCTTCCTGTTTGACCCCAAATTTTGACTTCAGATTCGTGTTCAGCGAAAAAAAAAAACACCAGAAAATTTTAGTCCGACACCCGGCACACACCAATTTTTTTTGTGGACCTGTGTAATTAAAATCAGAGACAAGGGAAGCTTTTTAAGATTTTCAAAAAACGATCTTTTATTAAAGATTTGTGTTTTAATAACTTAAAATGCGGGTCGATTTTAGTTTACAAAATTATAAACAGTTTAAATTAAGGGAGTTCTCGTGTCCGTTTTGCAAATTATGTTTATGGACTTATAAAATGTATATTTTAAACCTTGTTAAAGATTGTTTAACATATTTTGACATTTTAGTCCTTAAAATGTCAGTTTTAGATATGCGTCGCTGATGCATGCCCTTATCATTTAAAAACTTAGTAACTCCATTTTGGATACTCGTTAACTAAATAAAGAGAGAATTAGACTAGAGTCCCGCTAATCCAAACTAATTAGGACCGAACTGTTCGGATTAGCGAAAACTCGGATTAGGAGGAATTTTGTCACTTATTGTTAATGCCATATTATTGTCTTTTTAAGGCATATTTAGCTTCTGATGTGTAAAATATTAAAGGTCAGACGCTAAATACACCTTTATCATTTAAAAATAGATAAAGATCACTGACTGTAAATTGTGCTAGTCAATAATTTGTAAGTGTATAACAATAAATAAATTATTATTAGAAATTGTTAATAAACGTACGACGTTACTTGAAAAAACTTGATTTTCTTTACTTTTCCTAGTTTTTAAATAGTATAAATTTAAGTAAAAATAAATATATTTTTTGTCCTGGCCCTGTTCGGATTAGGCTTATTTTCGGATTAGCGCGGAGTTCAATTAGGCGGGACTCTAGTGTAGTTAAATATCTGCACCCACGGTACCTCTTGTACTTGGTCTTCCACTGGCATTCATAAAAACTCCTAAAGGACGCCTTTAAGATGTCCTATTCAAGGGCTTTTAACTTTTTCTTAAATTTGGATTTAAAGTTACTTTTTAGATATCTCTTGAGTAGGGAACTCCTTAACGATAAGTATTGGTTGATCTAGCAACATTACATTTATTTATTAAATCTGTTTTTTTTTAAGATGGTTTTACAGTTTTAATGATTTCTTGCGTGAAATTTCTTTCTTCAATTATTAAAAATGCTGCATTTTTGTGGCAAATTACGACAATAATTTAGGAATTTTTAAGATATTAACGTCAAAATATTTTGACTGTATAAAATTACCTAAACTTAACCTAAAATAGCGTTGAGCTTTGGTTATTATATATTTATAAATTGCAACTAAAAAATCATTTGTACATTCATTTTATACTTAAGAATTTAGGAAATGATATGAAATAAGTCGTTTACAAATTTCAGCAAGTTGGCAAAGCTTGTTGTTAAAATAAATTGCAGCAATAAATTTTAAATTGTAAAAGTATTTTTACAAATCAAAAGATTTCTTGGGCGATACCTCTCTGGGCACAATGAGCAGGTATACGGGACAATTATAACCGAACTAGGCACAGAACCTGCTAGGTGCTCTATTTTATAGTCTATCTGGGCACAGCAGATAAAATAATTAGTACATAATAGTAATGGGAAAACTCAAAATTCTCCATTCTCCTAGGATCACACAGTTCTGTATTTCAAACGGAAATATATGCTTTACTCCACTGTGCAAAAGAAAATAACAGGACGGCTTTTAAAAACAAGCGGATCTGCATAATAACAGATAACCAAGCATCACTGGGTGCACTAGTAATCCCCAAGGTAACGTCCAAGCTGACATGGGAATGCCAAAAAGAACTGAAACTCCTGGGAGAACGCAACAGAGTAACTCTCTTGTGGGTACCAGGACATTCAGGAATATAAGACAACGAAAAAGCGGATGAGCTTGCATGACTGGGATCATTTACACCATACTTTGGACCAGAACCTGCCCTTGAGTGACCAAAACCACAGCACGAGAGCAAATCAGGGAATGGATACGAAACAAACACGAGGAATACTGGGGAAACCTTAGTAGAATTAGACATGGAAAAAGCTTCATAAGGGGCCCATCCAAAAGAACGAAGGAAGAACTACTCAGACAAAGTAGGAAAAGACGTTGCATAACATTAGGGTTACTAACAGGGCATGATTACCTAAGAGGACACCTACACAAGATAGGCTCATACAATAGTGACCCAAGTTGCAGAATGTGCTACGAGGGGAGAGAAACAGCCTACCATATCCTGTGCGAATGTAAAGCATTGAATCACAAAAGACAGGCATTATTTGGGTAACCGGAAATAAGACCACAGGAATATATCAACCAACCAGGCTCGGGGTTATACAGACTTGTAGAAGGAACAAGACTAATGGGAGGATTGGTATAAAAGAAAATGGGAGATTAGGCACAAAAAGCCCAAAAGGCTGCGCTGCCTCCGGTAGTGAATCAAGACGGCTCCCATAGAAGAAGAAGAAGAAGAATGGGAACATTTCTCGCAACAAATGCTACTGAATTCAGATGCTTAAATATTCGGCACGTGGTTGGGACATTGTCTTCCGTGATTCGACTTACATTTTTCTAAGGTTGTGTCGTGCCATATTTGCTAAAAAACAATTAACAATTTATGTTTGTATGAATTTTAATTAAATCTTTAATATGATTTGAAATTGATCCAACTCTTTTTTGATAAAAAATCTAGATTATAAAAATAAAATTATAAAACAAAAAAGAGAGTACAGCGTAACTAGCTAGAGACGAAACAGAACTTACCGCTACTTTACCCTTTTAAAATAAAGTTATATATCATTACAGTAGCGTTATATGTTGTAGTGAATACCAATAATTTATTAGTATCCATTAATATTGACATTTATTAGAAATTTTAAAAGTTAAAACATGTTAACAAATCACCCATGTTTTATAGAAGTCCTTTGGGACCAGAAACTTCCTTTAAACGTTTCTGGTCAGCGTAAAAGTCACAGTTCACAAGATAACTCAATCGGTATCAGGAACCACTTAACGCTGGACAATAAAGAACAAATGAGGCAACGTGTTATTTATGCGGTTTTCATGTTTGTTTTCTTTTATGGTTCCGGTTCCTGTATTTGGACTTATGTTCTCACAGGCCACTAGGTGTAGCAGTTTCTTAAGGTGATTAATGTGTAATAAATAAATGGAGATGAGAATTTTTAAATTTGAAAATGAAAAACAATAATTTTAAGAAATAGATTGACACTTTTGTAAAAATAGAGTGACCGTCTAAAACAATGGTGATATTTTTTTAAGTAATATGTAGCATGCTTTAACAAATTTTAGGATATATTTGGGTATCAATATTGCATACAAAATATTTTTATAAGTAAAAAAATAATAATAATTTTAGCAATTTATTTAACGTATTTCAAGTCGCAAAATAAAGTTCTTCAACTGATTAATATATACAAATTAAAAGTAAAGAAAGTGACAAATTAAAAAAAAGTTTAAGATTTCGCTCAAAAATCTGGTGGTTTTAAGCATGGCAAAATTATCTTTTTTATCCAATTAAAAAAATAAAGAGTCATTGTATGGAGAAACAAATGTAACATAAGTTAAACAAAAATCAAATCGATCAGATGATTTATTATCGTGTTACAATTGCAGAAAATTTTTAAAAAATGTAGTTTTGATAAAAACGTTTTTAAAGATAAAAGCATATGTAAATATCATATCTAAAGCTAATCTGCTTTTCCAGGCCTATACAATTCACTTTTCTCTTCTTCAAAAAAAAAGCTGCTGAGTTGTAGAAGCTACTCATCAAGCTGATCAAGCCTCTTTTGAGGCATCCTGGTGACGATGGTCAGCTACTAGTAGCGACAGAGCCCGAACAATAGCTTAGGTACGACCCCTTAGCTAACGTACTTTTTAACCTATAAGCAGCTGCTCTTTGGAATGCTCCATGTTAAAAACAATTTGAGATTTAAACTTGTATGTAATTTTTGAAATCTATTTCTATTGAAAAATGCAAAAAAATAAGTATCACGTTAGCAGTACTCCTTAATTATTCTGAAAAATAATTATTACATGAATTATAAAAAACAGAAAATAAAAGCTTATATTACATTGTCAGAAGATCAATAAAAGCATCAATATTTGCACTATGAAAATATTACCTTTAAATACGAACTATGCTGTGTCCATTTTTGTCAAACCTAAGATTTTAGTAATGTTTCCGATCGATTGCAAAAATAAGAATAAGTCCTAATAATAATATTGACCCGGCAAAATTTAAATTACACATGAGCTAATGTCCAAGAGCTTCAAATTTATTAATTTAAGACATATTATAAGTCTGCATAAAGTATGAAGTGAATCAATGTCAAAAATAAACAAAGGCTAGTTCTCATTTAAAGAAACGAAATATTGATTTCAACGGGTACGTTATAGGTAATGAGTTAAAGAGACAGGTCAGGTAAAAATGATTTGGTCCAGCGTGCCATTTTAAAGAGTTAGTGGTTAACCTTAAGATAAGAAAGAAAATAGAAAATTTGAATGCTTTTTGGTGGTCTCATACTGCATGACTTTTAAACCTAAGGCCCAGATAAAGCCACCTTATCTGGGCCTAAGGTGTAATGAACTAATTTATGGTATAGTAATGAATGGTATGCATCCAGCAATGGCACAAAGTGTTAAGATGCTAGCTTGAGTTTAAAAAAAAACTGGTAATTTAAATAATTTGAAATTGCATCCTAATAAAGAGATTAAAATAATAATCTGGGGACATTGGCATGCACTGCTCGTTGGAGCAAAGGCGAAAAATTCTTGTGCAAATTTTGGTGATTTTAAAATGCATGTTATTTAAACAGCTGTTCATTTAAATACTTATTTATTGCAGAACAAAAAAGGATTCGTTTCAGAATGTTACAAAATATAGGCATGGTTTAAAAATGTTAAAAATCCAAATTTTTGTAATTTTGTTTTGCATGCAATTTTGTTATTCATTAAAAAGTGATATTTTTAGTTGACAATAAAAATGGCATGCATGTATGTGCTGCACAAGACATCTAGAATTAAATAATTTCTGTTTTCAATATTTAGTATTACAAAAAAACCGATAACTTTTTGTGATTTTGTTTTGCATGCCATGTATTTCTTGGAAAATAGCATCGTTATCTTCAATAAAAAATGGCATGCATGTTGCACATGCACTTCGTATAATAAGCAAATATTAAATTGAAAAACAAGTGCAAATTTTTAGGATTTTGTTTTTTATGCCTTTTTGTTATTAAAGAAAGAATGTTAGTCCAAGTTCAAAAAAAATGGCATCCCGCTGCATATGCACATTGTAGACTACAGTCCAGTCAATTTCTAAACAAGCGTTTTATACTTTGGCATTTAGCTTTTACATTTTTTATATTTGGTGCAGCGCATACGTGCATGCCATTTTTATTGTGAACTAAATATACTCTTTAATAAATAACAAAAGGGCATGCAAAACAAAGTCACAAAAATTTCCAAACTTTTTTTGCAACTTTAAATAATGTTTATAATACGAAGCGCGTAGGCTGGATGCATGGCATGTATGCTAAATAATTCTTTTAATATAAAATGACTATTAGGCATTATTTGATGTAATTTAAGGTTACCTAAAGTTCCAAAGAAATTGCTATAATATTTTGACGAAAACTTTAATTCTTTTCACTAGCATGCATTTCCGAAACATTTAAATTAACTTTTTTTCATCTTTAAGCGACTCTTTTGACCATTTGTGATAATTACTAGACCCTAAATCAGTTCATTATACCTTATGTTCAAAAAGCATGTGGTATAATATTACAAAAAGCACCCAAACTTTTCACCAATGGTACTTTCATTGTAACGTGCATGTTTGCGGCTGTCAAATATCCATTTTTTTTCTTATCTTAGGGTTAACCATCATCCCTTTAAATGGCATGCGAAACCAAATCATTTGACCTGACCTCTCACCATTTTATTACCTATTAACAGCGTAATGTATTTCTATCCTGAAAAGGTAAAACATAAAAAGTAGTTTTTTGGAGAATTTGAAATATTTGTGTATTCTGAATCTGTAACGTTTTATTTTGATAGTGATACTTCAATTTCATGTTATCCCAACAGATAGAAATTTTATCTGTTGAGATTATGCAATTTGAGTATCAGCATAAAAACAAAACCTAGCAGATTTAAATAATATATAGAGATCCCAAAGTCACCAAAAATCGACTTACTAGGTTTTTACTTTTTTACGGGAGATTTGTAGTTATTTCAGTAATACTAAAATCATGGAATCCCATGGTCTTTGTTTGTTATTTGGTACACAACTTTATTGTTACTATGTATTTCCTACCGTTTTCAAGTGACAACTGGAAACTACTCTTGAACTTACGACTTGTTTACTGAAGCTTGACTGATTCTTTAAATTTTAAATCTTTCAGTGGATTTTTATAAGTAAATTTGTGCTTTCGATCATTTAAATATTAATTTTTTTCATTTTATTTATCGTAGAATTTGAGAGACTTGTGGAATTCTACAGATATATAAATAAACTATGTGTTTCCTAAAATAATTAATTTCTGAAGTTCGTCTAAAGAGTTGCCCTAACTTACCCATCTATTAATATTGGTTAGAGTGTGTTTGCTTTTACTTTTTTATTTTTTCTTAACAATTATGTTAACTTTTTATTCTTTTGAGGCTGATCACATGTAGCTTGTAAAGGCAAAAACAAAAATAAAGTAGTTTTAGTCATATTTAAGAACAATAAGTCGATGTTAGTTTTAACAGTGATATTGACGTCGTGAAAACATTTTTAAATTAACTTCAATTGTTCCTGTTCTTGTGAAAAGGCATTTTATAGAAAATGTTAAAAAAAATGCTATTTAGCAAACAATATAATAAATTCCCTAAACATAACAATTGCTTTTTTCTTGTTTCCGAAAGAAACCCTAGGACCAGAGAAATATTTCTAACCCCATCATTGACCTAGAAGAAAAATCACCACACGCTACATGCTGGCACACCCCAAATAGATAAAGTGGCATAAATGGTCTACCTTTCTAGTTCCATCAAGCTAGCAGAGGTAAATTATCAAAACTCGATAAAAAATCACTGAAATTTGTTCCTTATTTGTTGCTATTTAGTTGCTAAAATGAGAATTTTGTTGCTCAAGCCGATTTCAAAAAATCAAAATTACTGCTATATTGATATCAAGATAGCAGACATTTTTGTCACATCGTAAATTACCTGTGGACTTTATTACACGATTTTGTTCCTATAAATTAGCAATATCAAAATATTTAAAAAAAATCATTATTTTGATATTGCTAATTAAACATTCTACCCTGAATTTTATTTTTCACCACGTTATCGACGGCAGTGATTTTGTTGCTTTGCGGGCAAGCACTCAATGGCTTCTATAGTACCAGCAAAAAAATAGTTTGCAATGATCCACTGATTTGTTTTATTTTTTTTTAATTTTTCTGTTACATGCTACCTTGAATTTAATTTTTCACCGCGTTGTCGATGTGAGTGATTTTGTTGCTGTGCAGGCAAGCACTCAATTGCTCCTATAGTACAAAATAGTTTTTGATGATCCGATTAGTTTTTTTAGCTTATTTACTCATTACTTTTTATTTTAAAAAATGCATGCTTACTTATTTGCACTCATTTATTAACATCACAATTAAAAGATTTTATTAAAGTAAAATACATATATTACAATTTCAAAAATATAGCAATTAAAATTATTACATTTATTGTATTAGTATTTACAAGAAACCCTTTCTTAAAATACCCCCATAAATAATTCCGAGAAAAACAATACAAAAACTATAAATTTTAATAAATGTTTCAGAGAAAAATATGAAAAATGTAATTTTTAACAATAGTTCCATTATAAGGATAATCATGAGGGCAGTCCAGCGATACTGGTCAATAAGCTTAAATTTAATTGACTTTGATTTTGCCACATGAGAAAAATTACTTTACCCATCATGCCACCCTGTTGTTTTTATCAAGATTTTATCCTTTTATACAGTGTGTCGTAAATTCGATATTCATTGGGATCATGAAAAAAATACAGCAATTCCAAACAGTCTGATGATAAACAAGCAAATGCTTTGGATTTTCTTAGAACTAAAATACAAGTGCATTTGGACAAATTCTTAGCCTAGTATAGATGAAATTTTTTTAAACAACTATTATTCTTTCCTTTAAGGGGTATTCTAGTCTAGAGGCATGAATTTCAAGCGTTTTTTCCAATAAAACAAAAACAAAGAATATTATTACTATCCATTTTTTATTGCTTTATTTGTATTTTAGAAATACATAAAAAAATTAAAACTCAAAAAGTGGTCGATTGGTAAAGTGGGTGTTCTGGCGTGCAGTTCTTCTGGTCATCTGAAACAAAAAAAAAATAAACGGATTCTTCATCAGCTCGAGGTAGTAAAAAAAAATTGTCACAAAATGGCGGACATTGAATAAAAAACACTTTTTTAGCAGTTCCAAATTTTTTAAAAATAGTAACAACAAAATTTTGACTTGGTGATATAGAGGAATGTAGAGAAGCTTCTTACAAAATTTGTTTGTTTGGTTAAGTAAAACTTGAATTTTCATAACGCCAGCCCAAAAAATGTAGTTTTGAGAAAAACGCGTTTAAAGTTTTAGGTAGTCTAAGAGATAAAACAGTACATATTACTTACATTTATTTAATCAGTAATTCCAACTGCAAATAACGGGCCTTTTTTACTTCAAATTGAATATTTAACAAATTTCTCTTGAAAAGACGAGCACTTCTTTCTCCTTTTGGAGCACTTAAAGCTCGAAACTCAGAACTTTCGATTCTAGCATTAATGCGCCGAACAACAACTTTAGCTATAACTTTTAAAATAATTTGAACTTCGAAAAATTCTTTTAAGAAGATATTCTTGAATATCTAAACCATCGAATTGTGTAAAAACAAATTTTTGAATTTTTTAACTTTCTAGACCAGAATACCCCCTTAATTCAGAAAACAAGCGCAAGGTATTGTTGTTATTTTTAGGGCCATCTATTAATAGGGGACTGGGGCACCAAAAATCTTGTTTAATTTAAACACAATCCTGTTTGCCGTCGCGAAAAACTAAGCCAATTCTTATCCGCTAC
The DNA here is from genome assembly GCA_019359885.1 of Listronotus oregonensis. Lineage (NCBI taxonomy): Eukaryota > Metazoa > Arthropoda > Insecta > Coleoptera > Curculionidae > Listronotus > Listronotus oregonensis. The sequence goes on from JAHBCN010009411.1 coordinate 24,197, forward strand.
ATATGAGCGGCCAAATTCCACAGAACAAGGAAGCGTTTGGTTTTGTTGGCAAAGAATAGCCTTAAATGGCATAAAGACTTTACATCCATGGTCATAACAGCTGCCAAAAAGTTGGGATATTTTTCTTGAAGACAGAAAGTACTTGTCCATTTTTAACCAGTACACTTTGTATGCATCCTAGTCCGAAGGCTGAAGGCATACAAGGGTGTTTTAGGTAAATTAAAAGACAGTTTCCTTATATAAAACTTAATGATTAGAAGGTTTGGAAGGGGCGGAAAGACTTCTGTAGGGAGCAGGTTCTACGGCCTCAGCACTCTAGTGATAAAGGAACAAAACGTTTTCGAGTAGCTCTAGATGGACCAAAAAAGTGATATGTAATCAAAGTAGCACTCCATATTGAGCTATTGGGGGCTGCTAGGTAAGAAATTATATTAAATAATGCTTCAGAATAGAGGTCCTAAAATACCTATTAACAAGCACCCATTATTTCGTTGACGGGCATAAAATCAGGATAATAAAATATAATTAATAAAATTTGTGGGAGGCGTCATTTTCAGACATGGTATATTCACAAACTTTCCTTTTGTACGTTCTTTTATCCCTAGGGTATCTAAACGTTGGAAACTGCTAGCTCCATCATTTATGTATTTATATACTTATAGAAGTAGGTAGATTTAAAAGTGAGTGGACTTTTCACGCCCTCCACTGCGACCGCTCGTTCTATTGTGGCTCACACCTTTTAATATTTTTCCCAATGGGATCGGACTTCTAATGAATCCGATACCAGATTGGGAGAGAGTTCTTACATCTCCTCTTACTCGTGTCGCTACCAGACACGAGCAGAATGTATTCTGATGCGTTCTGGTGTCCCTATCTCCTGGAGAGTATGACGAGCAGACAATTAGATCCGTCATGCCCTCCTCTCCCGGTCTAGTGACGTGGGTAGCTATCAGGTTCTTGTTACAGGAACCAGATGTTCTTTCTGAGGTCGCATCTCCGGCCTTGTTAAACGGTCCTATCCGCTTTTTGTTTAAAACCAGGAATTTTTCTTTGGGGTTCTTCCGCCTTCTGTTTGGTTGGGGATCCTTCCTAAGCACCTGTTGTTCAGGATGGATTAGCCCTTCCCCGTGAAACGAGCCGGTGACTTCAGGGCACCTTCCGAAACGGATTCACCCGTTTCGGTCGGCGCACCTTTGTTGTACTTGAGACCTTCGAAGGAAAAATTTTTCCGTTTCGTCACCCTTTGTCACTTTTTCCTATGCGTTCTGTCCGCTTTCTGTTTGACTAGGGAAGTAATAGTTCACCGGCAGAGCCCGCATTACCGCAGTAAGGCTAGATACTCTGAGAGGTGCCCTGTATCTCAGAGGCACCGTTGGAACACCTGTTTAAGGCACAGGATGTCATTCACTCATCAGCACACTATGCTAACACCTTGAGTAAGCCTTTGTGTTCATCTTAGCTTGGATCCGTTTCATACGCTAGCCAAAGGTTGCCGAAAACCAGCAACTCTAGCGCATATTCCCAAAGATCCTACTGGGCCCAACCCGACGACGACGTGTGAACACGAGTTGGGTAGAAGTAACAACTGGCTGATAAAAATTACGTGCCAAGACACCTGTCAGATTTACAGGGGCTACGTACTGAGGATCTTTAATAAGGTTAAATTTTTTTAGATCCACTTAAGGAAAAAACCAACCTATTAAAGAAGCTTATTATTTTTTTTATCTTCAGTTAATTTTTTTTTCCCAATAATAACAAAGGCTAATAAAAAAAAAACATTAAAAAAGATAGAGCTTAAGGACCAAAATGCAATAAAAAAGTGTTTACCGCTTTTTTAGAGTGTTAAGGTATTGAAATGAAGAAATAAAATGCAATTTTTGCTATTCCCTGTGCTGCAATTCAGGTTTTAAATTTTTTCTAAAATCACAAAAAATAATGAAATCAATTTTTAATTACTTAGCAATTTTATTTAGTTGATTTGTGTGCTAGAGAACCTTAAGCATTTTTCTACCCTAATAACAAACGAGTGAGTGCGTCGAATATGGGACACACTGTACGCATGGAGTATTTTGAAAAATGCCGAGGTTATTTACGCAGGGTGAAACCTAACCCCTATCTTATTTCTGTGATTGTTTTATTTATATTTAGTTGCCATTTGGGTCCATCTTTGGTATTTTTCCCATTTTAACGATATTTTCTCTGGGGGTTGTGAATTCTATTTGTTTTGTGCACTTACCGATGCGCGTGACTGTCTTTATGTGAAATTTTATACGGGGATTGTTTTGACAGATTTTTACTTTGGGGTGAGAATACAGTTATCAATATTAAAAAATCTTAATAGGGTACATCGGACATAATTAAGTTCTCCCACATTCGAAAAATCGTTATTTCGAATAATTTGATGCCCCTTTTCAAAAACGGTTTGTCAAAAAATATAAAAAGTTTTTTTTATTTAACTATAAATTTTGTAACTATTAACCACAACCAAACAAAACTGCGATTCCTAAAGTAGCTCGACCAAAATGGCGGGGCAAGGAGTGATCACAAAGTAAAAATTTCAGCTTAAAACCTAGTTAAAAAAATCGGATTAAAAAATTTTCCATTGGAATAAATTTATCTGACCATTCTTAACATAATAATAATCTTTAGGTTTTCAATGATAGTTTAGGAATTTTTTGAAATTTTCCCTAGGTTTTCCGAGGAAATCAAAAGTCGAGCAATTTTTTTTTGTAATTTTGGGAAAACCTTAATGTATTTTTTTTAAAAATAAGTTCTGTTGAATAAAAATATTGAAAAAATTTAGTTTATTGCTAAAATCCTTATAAAAACCTATATTCCGAAATGTTAAAATGTTAAAAATAAAACAAATAATTTAACGGGAGGTCTAATGGCCGGTTTCATCAACATTTTTTTGGCATTAAGTTGTTCTTAAGCATTAAATCCCCCTTAAGTTTTAAATGTGTCTTGCACCAGCTAAATTTGGGCCTTAATGGTCCCTTAACTTTAAGTTTAGGATTTTCTGTTTTGATCCCTTAAGAATTTTGTTAATTTTAAAAATTTTTTTTTTTTTATGTTTCGTTTGTATTTTTAAATAATTAAGTTGGTAAAATTTAAAAAGGGGGAAAAACCCAAAAAAGTGGGGGGTATTTTTGGGTTTTGTTAATAATTTTCGGAATTTTAAAAAAAAGTTAATTTTTTAATTGCAAAACAAATTTTTTAGGGTTTCATTTTCTTTTTTATTCTTTTGGAAAAGCTTTTTTTTGGTTTTTTTTAAAAAAAAATTTTTTCGGGGATAACTTCTTTTGGGGCAAAAAACGACCAACAATTTAAAAAAAATGGGGTTAGAACATGACAATTTGTATTAGCCTTTTAAAATTTTTTAAAATTTCTGTAATTGGAATATTTAAATTTATTCCAAAAAATAATAACGTTTTTTTCAATTAATTGTTATAAAAACCCAAATTGACAAACCTTTTCAATTGGTAAAGAAAGGCCCTTTATTTTTCTTTTCATATTTTTTCAAAAAAAAATTCCCCCAAATACTTCCCTTTTTTATTTTTTATTCTTTAATGCTTTAAAATTTTGAAAAATTTAAATTTTTAATTAAAATTTACAAAAGATTAAAAATCAAAGCCAGTTTAAAAATGCTATTCCAAAATTTAATTTTCAAAAAGAAATAAAAAAAAAAAAAAGATTTTTTTTATATTTAAGTTAGGGGTTCCCCGAAATTTTTAATTTAAAAAAAACCCATGGTAAAAAAGGCCAACAATACAAAAAAAGAAGGGAAAAAAAATTGAACGTTACCGCCTTTTTCTAAAATATTCTTAGTTAATTGCAATAAAAATCTAATGGTGAAACGAAAACAAATTTGTTCCCTTAATTTTAAGAGCTTCTTAATAAAGATACTTTTGGTGAACCGGCCCAAAAAGGATACGAGTCTGACTTTATAAAACTTTGCTTTTGTAAAAAATTAGGTATTTTTTTCTTTACTTTTTTATCTTTAGGATAGCTCACAAAGCTTGTTAAAACCTGAATACTAGGATACCGTGGGTGCCAGGTACTTAAATGTATAACCCCGTTTAAATTTCCCCCGATCCGTCAACGATGGGAAGTACCGAACATCAAATATTTCCTTACGTTACCTTTTAGACATCGCGGTAGTGGTCTAAAAAATTGGTGTCCCCATTAATTATACAATCAATTGGAGGAACCAACTGCGCGTTTTCCATATCTTATTTTAATTTTATTATGGTTGTTGAAAATATTTTAAAAATTTTTCCCCGGGTTTAAGACTATAGAAGAACTTAAAGGGTTAATTATAAGTTACGAAGAAGTGTAAGAAGAATATATGCATTTTCTAATATATATTTATAATTTTTCGGCAAATATCTATATCCTTTGTATTGCTGATACTTTGTTATATTCACCAATATTTAATGCCTTATTAAAACTAAAAACAACTAAAAAGACAACGTAACACTGAAACTATTTTTAGCAATTTTCGACCATTATGGAACGCGCCACTACTGGACCCATGTTTTTGATATATTTTATAATGCTGCGGAAGCCGAAACGGACCGTAGTGGGTGGAAATCCAAAGGAATACTTTTGGCTAGATTTTGGGGTGAGGTGAACAAGTCGGCGGGTTTTTGACGACACTACAAACCAAAGCTGTATTTTCTTGTCAGAATAGAGGGAATTACTAAATTTACCGCGTGTTACTTGTTACTCTAATCGTTTTCGGGTGTTTTGTCTTATTAAATGATTTTGTAGTAAAAAATAAAATCTCCTTAAAATTCTTGCAATTTTTCTAAATATTAAAAACATTTAGCCCAATAGTTTGGTAAATTAGGATACAAAAAAGGAAATTTTTTAATATTTTTTTAAAATTTCATCAAACCATTTTCTCTTTTAAAATTTACCCCTCTTTTCCCCAAAAAATAACAATAATTTTATTTACATTTATCTCAAACAAAATACGTTGATATTTCGCGTTCTCTAGTGATCCGTTCCGTTGCGGGCCGAACCGGATAATTGGCGCGTGGGCTTAACAGGTTTTGTACAGTTTAACCTACAACGAATCAGTTATTTAAACTCTCCACCTGTTTTGAAGCCATAGAATTCAACCAATAGGAACACTTTCCTCAATTCGGGCATCTCAACCGCCAATTGATATGAGGACGTTTTTTTATTTATAAAACCAATCCGGTGTAGTTTTTTCTTTTTCTGTTACACAGTTTTACCACAACAGAGAGAGAGGGCAGATGCCGCATGATTGAATCGAAATGAACGCACCATTTAGGGCTGGTCTATCGGTTTTTTATTTATTTTTGATCGTCAGGTCAGCTGGTGTATTAATTGTTTGGAGGTTGGAGCGTTGTTTATTTTTCGGTGATTTCAAGTGATTTGTTTAAGTGTGTTGGATTTTTTGACAATTAAATTTGTAAAAAAGGTGACTAGTGTTTTCAGATTTCATTTTTAAAAACCATGGTTGTGCGTTGTTTTGTCTGCAAAAAAAGTTACATGAAAGCCAATCCATCTTTAGAATACTAATTTCTTCGCATTTATAGGCCTATTATTTATAGGTGTAAGGTAATATAACCAAAACATTTAAATTTAAAACAAGAATAAGTGGCAAGGAAAAAAGATATGTCATATTTTTAAAGTTAAATTTTTGTTCGAAAACTAGTCCTGAATTTTGTATTCAGTCTGTCAAAACAGACGGTTTTTTACCCTTGGTAATTTCTATCCAGGGTTTAGAAATGTATAGGTATTGATTTTTTTTTTACTGAGGTGGTTATTTAAATAATTTGACCTTCCTTGAAACTTCGGCTTACTTTGAAACTTTGTAAGGTAAAATTTTGTTTCCTCTATGTCTTGGGTGTACGTAGGCTTAAATTATATTTTATGACTTTAGTTTTTTTTTTAGCTTTTACTGGATGGTGATTTTTTATATGTTGTAAAAGGCCACTTTCACATTTTTTTAAACTTATACTGTATTAAAAAATTTATTTTTAGCTTTTTTTCGGGGTTTCTCGGGGTGAGTCAAAAAATTCATTATTTTTCTTTTTGGCACGTAAAAAAAGGCCTATTATTTTTTAAAATTTTTATGAATAATAAAACTGTACTCAATTTTTTTCTTTACTTTACCATTATATATTTTTTTTTATCAAATTTTTTTCTGACTTTCATTTATTGAAATGGCTACCAAAAAAAAAAAAATCAATTAGTAAATTCGTCCTATGTTCTTCAACATCAAACATTTATTTCTCTTGAGGTAGCCCAGCCATTAATGGTTTTATAAAAAGCGGCCTGAACCCTTTTTAAAAAAAAAATTTTTAAATACATCATTTTATCAATTTTTTTCCCCCCCATTTACACCCCCCTTACCAATATCAAATTATGTGTAAATAACTGATCATTCTCAATTACGTTTCCCCGGGTTCTTTTTTCCCCAATTCCCTCAAGTTGCTGCATATCATTTAATTAACTAATTTGATTAAATTACTTTTTTTCCCCCTGTCCCCCTTGGGTTTTTGATTTATGCCCGTATCACCGTATGGAAAATTTAAATTTTTGATTAGGAGTTTAATCTCGCTTAGTTCGAAAATTTATGCACCACTCGAAAAAAATAGTTTAAAACTTTCGATTTTAAGATCCACCAAGGGGGGGGTTTGTCGCAGGATTAACTAATTTTTTTAAGATTCCCAAACCCATTTTTTTTTTTTTGGTTTGTGTTGTGCAACAATGCAGCTTTTATTCTCAAATTTTTTTCTAATATTTTTTTGGTAGATATGGATATGAAGGGAACTGTTTCCAAAAAAACGATCAGGATATTTTTAGGTATAATTAATTTTGGATTTCCCCAAACGGAATTACGAAAAAGCAAAATTTTGACACCATGGACAATATTTTCCCTTTTTTTTCGATTTCGCCTAACGAAACCCACTGTTTTAAACTTTCTTAATGAAATCGAAGATGAAATTGAGCATAATAATAATCTGTAAGTTCTTACTAATGGATCTGCTTCTCTTTAAGGCTAATGTCTTGGTATATCTTAAGAAAGTTTTTTTAAACTATTTTAGAAATAATAGTTTAACTGCAATCAACCAACTGTTGGTTACTTTAAGATTGTATTCTTCTGGTGCCCATCAAACAGCAATATCTGATTTCATTGGTTGTCATCAAACAACAGTTTCAAGGGTCTTTAGGAGGGTTACTAGAGCAATTTGTCTGACCAGACCAAACCACATGAAAATGCCAGAAAATGATCAGGAAAAGTTAAGAATTTCAACTGACTTTTACAATATTTCGAGGTTTCCTAAGGTGCTGGGTTGTGTGGATGGAACACATATTAGAATACAGTCTCCGGGTAAGGTTTCGTTTATTTTTAGGTCTTCATTTAGTAAACAAAATGTATCCTTTTATTGTAAAATTGTCATTTTTTGGTATACATATTTTAGGTGGCGATGATGCTGAGGTATTCAGGAACAGGAAGGGGTATTTTTCTATAAATACTCAAGTTGTAGGGGATTCAAAACTAAAAATTCAGGATATTGTAGCAAGATGGCCTGGATCTGCCCATGATCAGACCATATTCAATAATAGTAGAATTCGGACAAGATTTGAGGCTAATGAATTCCAAGATTCTGTTTTATTAGGTAAGTAATTAAGCCTAAAAATATCTATTATTTTTTATGCCATTTTAAACTGTGTAGATAAAAAGAACTGTAAATTTTATTGCAACTTGAACTACCTTTTCTTTTTATCAGTAGGTACTTTCTTAAAAGACATATAGTAAATTAGTTGGTTAAGTAGTTATGACTGTTTATAAAATTACTTACATAATTTTAGGTGACAGTGGCTATGCTAACCGTAACTACTTGTTAGTTCCCCTGTTGCATCCTGCAAACCAAACTGATCAATTGTACAATGAGGCACATATTAGGACACGTAATAGTGTAGAAAGACTGTTTGGCGTTTGGAAAAGGAGGTTTCCTATTTTAGCATATGGACTGAGGTATAAACCAGAAATTGTCAGCGAAGTGATTGTGGCCACAGGAATATTACATAATATTGCAATAGAAAATGCAAATGGTTCTAGTGGTCTAAATTCAAAAATTTCAATAACTTCCTCAGCTTGTTCCTCTGGGTTATTGGATGCTTGTCCCTCTATTTTTTTCTTCTTCAGACTAGGTTCAAAATTTTCATTTAATGGCATTGTGTGTAATTTATTGTTTTCCTGGTCCATATTATCTGAATCGAATTCTGAATGAAATCCTTTTACTGACTTTTCATTCAAAATTTGTAATAATAAATTGTCTACCTTGTCAAGTACTATGTCTTTAGGAGCAGGTCCTCCCCCAGTTAAATAAGTTTCCTTCTTATGGTCTGCCAACTTTTTTCGAAGATCTTTTTTTCTATTTTCGTACAACCTTTTAAGTTGTTCTTGACTTCGAAAGGCCAGGATAGGTGCAGTATTGTTAAACTCAGATTCAATTTTCTTCCATGCTTGAGATTTCTCTTCAAGCCCACCTCTATTTGTTTTTTTATCTTCTAATATTTGAGCATATCCCATGACAATCATCATTAAAGTCTCTTTTTCAGCCGATGAGAAGTTAGGAGTTCTTGTCAACTTTTCCATCTTGCAGAAAATTATTAGGCAGACGTCCAAAGGAAATCTGAGTAAATGTGTGCATACACTATACACCTCAAAAATTTTAATAATAATACTATTTAAAATGGGAGAAGGATCTCAAACCAATTAAAAATTTGGGGTTACTTGGCCGTTTTCGTCGTTGGTTTTCGTTTTGTTTTATTTGACAGATAAAACAGCGTTGCCAAATCCCTAATCCAGATTGCATAATCCTCGTACGGTGCATTATGAGGAAAGCAGATTAATATAAGCGCGATTCGCTAACTAGGCTTAAGTTTTTAGAACGGTGCATACGGGCATTAATCACAACATTTTTGACACATGAAGCGTGCGCGAAATATGAGGAAAGAATGAAAAAGTCAAATTTGGCTTCATCCAAATAAACAGAGTCAAATACCTGATTCGTTGTACGGTATAAACTGTGGTTTTGTTCATTTGTGTTTGCTTACGATGGGTATTTATCAACAGCGCCCCCCGATCAAATTACTACTTACAGATTATAAAATTCCTCAAAAAGGACCAGTCGATTGAGCGCGAACCTGCCCCTAATAGTCTTATGATTTTAAACTATTATGTTTGTTTTTGGAAAATTAAAAACTATTAAAAGCATTTAACGCGATATCTCCCACATGGTGAGTTTTGGTTTGTATAGGTAATAGTAAGGTATAAAAACGTAACGATTATGTAACAAATTTGGTTAATTTCTACGTTAACGGCGGTATTAAAAGATTTAATTTTGTTTAGGGTGTTTGTCATGCAGAATAAATAAATAAAATATTTTTATAATAATCATTGTTTTATTTAATTTTCTTTCGCGCAATTGGCCCATACAAGTTCAGTTCCTGGAAACATTTCTGATCGCCGCGCTACTGATCGTTGCCACTTACGATACTATCAACTTTTTTTGACTCGGCGAATTGGCGAAAAACATCAATGTTTACGCATTAGTATCTTAAAAAATGGTAAAAAAATGTTTTCCTAGAATTTGTTTTAGATTTAAGAACTTTGAAAAGTTAACACGTGCTTTGGAAGCGATCAAGCTCTTTTAGGAAATTACCGCTAAACCCGCAAAAAATTGTGTTTTGAACAAACGGGGATGAAACAGAAACTTACCCTGGTTTTTAGTAGTGCTACAAAAGTGCTTTTTACGTTTTAGAGTACTCTTGCTCCTTTTTCTTTACCATCCTTGGATGCGTGATCTTGTAAAAGTCAAAAATACATATTCTGTGGAACTGTTGGAGCTTCGGACAGAAATCGGTTTTACCTTACGCATCAAGCAAACGCATGCCGCCACGAACCGTCTGGCACTACAACTCGGCCGACTAAGATGGTCTTGGGATCCTATCTGCTTTTCTCCTCACGATCCTTCCGAAATATCTAAACAAAACTAAAACTAGGCATTGAGACCCATATTCCCCATACCCAAAAGAACTTCTTAACTTAAAATCACAAACAGTAGTTTTCAAAATCCTGTGGCAAAGCCAGACTTTTAAAAATTCAAGCCCACAAAAAGTTTCTCCAAAACCCCAGTCCCGAAAATCGACAGGCTAGCATCAAAGCAAGAAATCAGTATAATCAGAGAGAGAGAGAGAGAGAGAAAGACATCTCAGAAGCAAAAGACCGTTTTAACAATCGGATAAAAGATAAAGTCCTTTCTTACTCGAATGGCAGTAAAGTCCTCTGGTCCTTTGCCAAAAGTATTAGTCAAACTTCTACACGCATTCTTTTCCACCCCTAATATTTGAAGATAAAATTGTTTCTACCTCTTAAAGAAAAGCCGAACTATTTGCCAAACAATTTGCAATTCTACCCTTGATCCTCCTATTAATCTTCCTCTTCCAACAGTTGCCTCTGTTCCTCATAAAATGTTCGATATCATTTTTAAGGTTAAACAGATCAAGCGTATTTTTTCTTCTCTTAATACTAAAAACTCGTCTGGGCTGGATGGCATACCATCAATCGTCTTAAAAAACTAACTCGCCTCTTTCGAATCTCTTACGATACGGGCATTTTCCCGGAGAGCTGGAAAGATGCACGTATGCAACCTGTACCTAAAAATGGATGCAAAACTTTTCCTTTTAACTATAGACCTATATCTCTTCTTTCTGTTATTTAAAAAGTAATGGAAAAATGTATTAATTCCCTAATCTTAAAGTATCTGAAAAAAAAACAAAAGATCTTACATGATAGACAGTATGGATTCCGTCACAGAAGATCCACAGCTGATCTTCTTTCCTTTGTCTCACACAAGTGCAAGTCCGAATTTCTTTGGGGAAACCCAGATCGTTGCTCTTGACATATCCAAACTTTCGATCTGGGCTGG
>JAHBCN010009411.1:35293-49508 GCA_019359885.1 Listronotus oregonensis
TTACGGGGGTTTTTCAAACAATTAAAAACACAACTTTGTGGTTTTAATTGTTTGTTGTTTCTAAAATTATCGGATTCTTAATTTTACACTGGACATTGGTTTCTCCCTTGTGCGTACCTCCCAGACTTTTGCACAATACCTTCTCGTTTCAGAGCTCCCTAGATTACGAAAACCATCTGTTTGTCGATTGCCTGTTTGTTCAATAATATCGCTTCAAGAAAATAAAAAAATTGATTGTCTTTAACAATCAAAATGCGCTAACTTCAAGAAGGCTAAAAAAAGAGTTAAGGGGACATATTCGTACATTTTTATCATTTTTATGTCATTACAGTATTGTGGGAATAGGAAATATAAATAATTTCCTATTCTTATTTAAAATAGGAAGCGGGTTAATAATTTTCTTATGTAAATGTTCAGTAAATTTCGTTTTTCTCTTTATTGCTTCTAAAAAAATAATTGTAATGTTTAAAATTTCCATTAATTTTATTTCAAAAAAGTTAAATGGAGAAAGCCATTTTTATCTCATTTACGCTTTTCTTAGATTTTACTTACATAACTTAGCCTAAATGTATTGCTCGGAAACGTTTGCAAAAAATAACTTTTGTAACTTTTTTATTTAGATGAGTTTTTTTAAAGCAAATTTACGAGCTACAAGGACTTAAGCGTGTCGCATTTGTAGATTACCCCGTTTAAAAAAAAAATGTAAAATAGCCATTTTGTGTATTTTTCAAGTAACTAAACCTGAAATAATGGTTAAGAAAATGGGTGATTTGGGTTCGACCCAAACAAAAAAGATACGAGATACTTGTTTTAAAGGGAGACTTTTTTCATTGAATTTTAATTAAAAGGATTTCTTATTTATTTTTAGTTAAAACAATTTATTTAATTTATATAAAACATACAGGGTGATTCAAAAAAGATATGCTATCGCATAATGGAACATTCCTTGACCAAAAACATAGGTCTAAAATGGCTTCACTTTCAAAATACAGTGGGTGAAAGTTGGGATTTTCCTGAAATACATTGTGGCTTAGATTAGGGTAATTTTATTTATTTTTTACTATTATTTTGTCATAACTTTTTTATTATTATTATTAAAAAAAATTACATAATTCTTGTTGTCTGCTTAGTTTTACACAAAAAAGGTGCTTGTGAATTAACTTAATAAACTTAATGTCTTCCGAGATATTATAATTTAAAACTGGCCTGGTACGAAAAGGGTAATCTTTAAAATTAATAACAATGTTGATTTTTACAAAAAAAATCATCAAAGGGGTATTAATGCATGTATTTAAACAAGGGGTGGATAATTCTAGACATTTTGTGGTAAAAGCCTTGTAGTTTATCAAGTAAATTAAAGAGCATATTTTTTCTATAAAACTAAGGAAAAAAATCCATAATAGTAATAAAAATTTATTATCAGAAGGTGTATTTTATTCAATTATCTAACTGTGCCAAGTTTTAAACAAATCGAAAAATCCCATTAAAAAATAAAAGGATAATTCCAACTTTAAAAATTTTTCTTTCAGACTCTACACCTTGAAAATAAAGCCGTTTTGGCCTTATGTTTATACAACATTTTTGTCCTTTTTTTGGTCAAGAAGTCTTTTATTACGTGATGACATATGTTTTTTAAATCACCCTCTATAATATACAGGGTGATTGGTAAGTAGAGGCGAAAAATGAAGACACGAATAATTTTTTTAATTCTGAATTAAAAACCAAGAATACCTTTTTTTGCAAATTTTCCTTCGTTACCAAGATATTTCGCTATAAAGTTTGGAAAAAAAAATTAATCACATTGTGAGTGTCGCTAATCTTAGTTGGCGCTTTCAAACTATTACGTCATATGAAATCAAGTTTGACCTAGGTCAAAAGTTAGACACTTGTCAATCTGATATTGAAAAAATCACTAGAAAATGGAGTTCAGTAACGAAGAATACGATGATATTGTTTATGTATATGGGTATAATATAATAATTAATAAGCAAGTGCACCAAAGTGTCTAACTTTTGACAACGGTCAAACTTGATTTCATATGAAGTAATAGTTTAAAAGCACCAACTAAGATTAGCGACACCCACAATGTGATTGAATTTTTTTTTGCCAAAACTTTATAGTTAAATATCTTGATAACGAAGGAAAATTTGCAAAAAAAAGTATTTAGTTTTCGATTTAGAATTAAAAAATTAATTCGGGCCTTCATTTTTCGGCTCTACTTACCAATCACCCTGTATATGAAGAGTATAAATAAACGTTAGACTTTTACAGAATATTGACTTTTTTTGTTTTGGTTTTTGGAAATTAATTGTTACTTTTTTTATTTATAATTTAAATTACCTATTTTTAATATAAATAAAATAATAATGCTTGCATCCGGGAATTACTGGTAGAAGAAACGGGATTGGCACTAATAGCAGCGAAATTATTTTTCCTCCAAAATTTTTATAGCTACCTTCCGCTTGTTTTCAATCAAATTTTCAACTAATAGCCTTCTGCCCTGGAAGTTGAACGCCAACCTCCTTGTCTTTTTAGCATCGATATGTTAGCTCCTGAATCCGCAAGGAAGGTCGAAGAACACCGTCTAAAGTAGTGCCCAGTGATGGCGTTTGCATTGGGAAGACCCAGGAATTCGGCATCTTTGTTGGGTATAGAACAAATAGTACTTGTACCCACTGGATGTGTAGTACATTTAAAATTTCTATACGCGAAGAACAATCGATTGTAATCGATACTAGGTGGACGTAGGCTTACATATTTACGAAAAATGTCCAAAAAACTAACTCCTATATTTCCGCCTGATATTGTAAATATTCTTAAAACATTTTTGTATTGGAAATGGTGATTTTAATAAACGAAGAAGCATCTTCAATGTCTTTTATCTGTAAATAAGTCAACTCTTCTTTCCCACAGGCACTCAAAATTTTAACGAATAACACTATTTTTTTTAATAAATAATTTTTGTCGTCAGCTTCTTTCAAGAACTTTTCAACCTCTTCTCTTAAAAATATTTTGGACTTTCTCGGTTTATACACACTTAACTTTCTCTTGAGAAATGCAATAACATTGATATATTTACTGATGTTCCCATTTTCATTGAGATAATTATAGTGCGCATCACTAAATAAATACTTCATAAAGAATAAGGGGCACATTTTAAAGATAGCTGGGACAAATACGCCAAGATACCTTTTTTCTGAAATATTTACCACCTTTTTTTCTGCGCACGAAACAGCCAATTGTTTGTAAGTTTTCTGATACAATTTCTTCGATTTCTTCGATTTCTTGGGAATTAGCTTGCGTAAAGCAACTTCCGCTTTATTTTCTATATCGGAGTTTTCAGATTTATTAGAATTATTCTCGTAATCACACATATTTTGGTTTGGAAATATAAAATTCACACTTTTACCACCTTAACCGACAAATCGTAACGTTTAATTTTTGTACATAACAACCAGTGCTTAGCAATAAATAGCCACCTTGTGTATGGTAATTTAAATATTATGGCGACCATTATAAATAAACCTGTTTAAAATAAATTTAATACACATAGATTTTACGAAAATTCTTGTTGGATATAAGTTGCGAAAACAGTGTTTTAAGTACTCGATGTGTCTAAAATACTACTATTTCGCAACATGTATCGAAAATAGCCATTAGTTATTATTTTGTATAGACATATTGTAGCTAATTTACTTTTAAAGTACCTAAAAGTATTTTTTCTAACTGCAAATGTAACTAATATCTATAAAAAAATATTAAAGTTCATTAATTATAGCGATTTGTATGATTTAACATGTGGTTGTGTTAATATTGTCAAGAAATGTATCAAACCAAATATTTAGATAATTGGGTTCCAATAAAATAGGTTATGCTTTAATTTTCAAATAACATTTAGATATTTAAGAAATTAATTATATAAAGCCATCTATATCTTCCGTGTATTAAACATTAAAAAAATTAAAATATTAAGTCCCGGTGTAGATATGCTTAAGTAAACACAATCAAATAGGGGAAAAACTATAAAATTCAATCGGCAAAATAATTTTTTAAAATGGTAAAAATGCACATGTTTAAATATAATTAAATTCAATTTTTTTTAACTGGATATAATTTATTTTTAAAAACTCTATAAAGCATGCGATATAATGAAAAACCCCCTAGAATTAATAATGCCAAATTTTGTTTTATAGTTTAAAAACTTATTTTAATTGCCTAATATTTTAAAGAAAATATACAATATGCCTAAAATATTAAAAGAGTTTTAAAAAATATATATTATTCTTTAAAAGGCACAATAAATGTATTTTAAAAGGCATCCTAAAAAGCTATATCGGGTGACACAAAAGGTTGCTTCGATATTTTTAAAACAACCATTTTATTAAGAATTATAAAAACAATTTTCATTTAAAAATTTCTGGTTAAAAACAATTTGTTAAAATCACTTGCGCTTTTAAAGGTATAATTATAAGATCTAATAACAACAAAATTTGTCGATTTCGTCGCCTTCTCTGGTAGAGACTAAGAACAAATCAGGTAATCCCCATATTACACTTACCAAATAACTTTTCCTATTTAATTCATTTTTCAAAAACTATTTTTACAGAGTAAAAATTAAAAAAAAAATGTTACTTACTTTTTAAAAGACACTTTATAAATTACCAACATACAAAAGTAAATAATTAACATCTGCACTAACAAAATTGTTTATGATTTAACTATTATTTGCAGATGATAAGTGCTATAAAGTTGACTTACTTGATGACAGAAAGTAGTGTAAATGTTTTGGAATCTACGCATTGTTTAAAGAGATGTTGCAGTAAAATGACAAATAATAGAAAAAAATATTAATTTTATTTAAACCACATATTCTCTATAAAGAAATATATGAACTTTTAAACTTTTTGATTTTCTCAAAAACTCTACTTTTAGCTGCAACCCTTTATTTTCAACAATGCAACATATATACTAAAAACATCTAAATGATTTTTTTTTAAATGGAAGCACTTACGAAATCAAAAAAGGACAAGCAATCAAGTTAATTTGGATTCCATCAGATATCCGCAGTCAGGGAAAGAGACAGAGGGTCGCGTTTTGCGACATTGCTTGAACACTGGCGAGTCCTGTATATTGAACCACCAATAAAAAGATCTTAAAAGAGCTATATAAAAAAACACATTTGAAATGTCTATCTGTGACAGTTTTAAAATATAAATCTGAAAAATACTTTTTAATTTCCATTATATCTGCAACTGTATGCTGTAAGCTTACAACTCATAGCTTACACAAGCTTTAATAAAAATTAAAAAAATATTTTTTAGATTTGATACCCATATTTCCAAAGCCATTAAAAAGGACATATTAAACTTGGTATTTTTAAGCTCTTTAAAAGGCATTATGATTAATGATAAAATATACGGGGCTTTCCATTTAAAAAATGCTCAATTACACTAAAATCTCGTTTCGGTTCGTGATGTATCTCCAACCGTTTTCAAGTGATAACTAAAAACTATTTTTAAAAGCTGCGACTTATATAATATCTGTTGTTCACCAAAGCTCAATCGATTTTTCACGTATCAGCAACGGCTGCCAGATATCCGAAATGTCGATACTAGGCTTGCTAAATACATTTTGGTTGTTTACAATATATAAAAATAAGATCCCTAGTTATATTACCAGAAATCTTAAGCAAAACGGCTACAGTCAGAGGCTGGTTAAGAAAACAATCGACAAATATCAAAATAAGACAAAAAACTTTTACTTAAACAAGACTACACAGAACTAAATATATTCCGGATATTAAAAAACTTAGGAAAAGATCCGCAGAATGACGGATAAGTATAATATTAGAACGGCATTTAAATCCCAAACCACTTAAGAAATTTGGTATGTCTTTTATTTATAAATTTCGAGATTTTCCGTAATAAATCTAATTTGTTTCTTTCTGTAAGTGTAAGGTATTACATTTGTATTCTAAATTATGGTGGAATTGTAATGGGGATCTTGGTCTTTCCTAGTTAAAGAAAGTTATTCGTTAATTATTCGGAAATGGTTTCTGCCCACAACATTATCATTAATTAAGCATAAACTCCTGATTTACTTATATTGTGTTTTATCTTTAACATTAAACAATAGTGATGACGGTTTTTAAGTATAAACTTTGTAAAAAGATAGGACCTGAATTTAGGTGAACATGCTTTTTTTATATTTCGGATAAAAATCGGCATATTTTTTTTTTATAAGGTATTAAATTTGTGTAAATTGTGAAGATTTAGTTCTTCTTTAAAGAATTATTTTTAGAATGTATGAACTCGAGATCATGATCACGCAGTTTTTATTTTGGGTTGGACTGTATTACATATAGAAAACCTTTAGAAAATAACATCATCAACTTTATTTTTTCATATGGACGCCATATTGGATTTTTACGCAGCCAAATAGTGCTTTTTATTCTGATTTCAACAATGTATAACATTATAATTTAAGAGTTTATAACCTCGTTTATTTCAAAAAACAAATATTTTCTCAGTTGGCCTTGATTCCGGCGAACGTCATTTTTTATAAACAATAAAATATTAGTAATTGGCAAAATAGATAAGCTGAACAGATATTTTACAGAAATGGGTTTTGCGAACATAGCTATAACGTTAATACCTTGTTACAGCAAAATGTAATGGGGACCATATGAAAAAGTAAAGTTGATGAATCATCATCAACTTTACTTTTTCATATGGGCGCCATATTGGATTTTTTCGAAGCCAAATAGTGCTTTTTATTCTTATTTCAACAATGTATGACATGTTGAGTTGAGTTTATAACCTCTTCCCTCAAAAACAAATATTTTCTTAGTTGGCCTTGATTTCGGCGAATGTCATCTGGCGTCATTATCAAGTTAGCTCGGGTACGTTATTAAATTTTTTCAACTTTGTAAAATGGTTAATTATTTAAAGAAAAACTTGATATTTTGCAACGTTATTTCCAAAGCAATAGAAATGTTAATATAGCTGCGCAAACGTATTTCGACAATTTTCCTGAAAGGCAGCATCCTAAACTAACATACTTTCGAAAACCTTGTTACAAATTTGCTTAAATTCGGAAGTTTAAAAAACACGACCCTAAGAAGTACATTAAAGAAAATTGACAACGAGATGCTGCAGTTAACCAACATTTTAAAGAAAATCCAACATTTTCAGCCAGGGATGTTGATAGAGAATTCCACATACCTAAGTCAACCATTCATAGGGTGGTTAAGACTATTTTAAAAAAAATATCGTAAATATGTTGAGGAAAATGGACAACATTTTGAATTTTAGGTCGTTATTTTACATCTTCATTTAAGTAGGAATATTAGTTTAGCCACTTTTCATTGTTTTTGTTTTCACTTGTTTCAATTAACTTGTTACGTGTAGTTTTGTTGTAACACGGTATTAACGTTATAGCTATGTTCGCGAAATCCATTTCTGTAAAATATCTGTTCAGCTTATCTATTTTGCCAATTACTAATATTTTATTGTTTACAAAAAAAATGACGTTCGCCGGAGTCAAGGCCAACTGAGAAAATATTTGTTTTTTGAAATAAACGTGGTTATAAATTTTTAAATTATAACATGTTATACATTGTTGAAATCAGCATAAAAAGCACTATTTGGCTGCGTAAAAATCCAATATGGCGACCATATGAAAAAATTAAGTTGATGATGATTCTAAAAACCCGAAACGTAGAAAATAAAAATTGACTACTCGATCATATTCTACAAAAAAAGTTGCTTTGAAGAAGTTTTTACAGATTTGAAAAATTTTCACTTATAAAAAAAATATGGCCGATTTTCGAAAATGCATGTTTCAGGTTTTTACAAAATTTATCAAAAACCTGAATAGATAAAACCATGTAGTAAACGGGATTAGCTTACTAACATAATTGTCCAAACCTTTTCCCATTTAACTGATTTTCTATCTATCGTGGTTTCCAAGATCCATACATTCCCCACCAATTTGGGACACACTGTATATCGGGAAAACAAAAAGACCACTCGAAATTAGAGTTAATAAACATAAAAAACATACGGAACGAAGTAAAATGTCGAAGTCAGGTTATAAAAGTCTTTGTAGCCCTTTTAGTTTTTGAGATAATGATTTACATTTAAAATAAAAACGCAAATGTCTCAAAAACTAAAAAAATTACGAAAAAATGTATAAAACAAAAAATATGCCTTTTAATAAGTTCTATGAGGTTATATACACATTTTTCATAAAATAAGTAATAAAGGAGATATAGACAAATAAGTAATTGTATATAACCTTTTTTATAAAACTTATTAAAAGCATATTTTGTGTTTAATACGTTTTTTTGGTATTTGCGTTATTATTTTAAATTTTAATCGTTATTATTTTAAAAACCAGAAGATCTACAAAAAAATGTATTAAACAAAAATTACGTAGTTTTATTAGACCATTAATTTTGATAATATATCTTCCTTTCCTTTTTCGTAATTAAATTCTTATCGAGCCAGCTTTTTTTTGCAAATAAGTCCATCCTCGGACTTTCCTCATATTCAAAATTATCAACTAAACAAATATTTTTTAAAGTCCGTAACAATATTTTAAGGAAGAAACAACGTTTTACGGAAAATTTTATCAGAAAATTTTCAACCAAGGTTGACCGGGACTACATACCCCAATATCAAATTTTAGTAAAAAATTTTATCTAAGAGCCTTAAACAATTGTTATTGTAATGATAAATTCATAAAGTTACAAACGCTCGGCGTAAATGCAGTCAATTGTGGGGAAGTACTACAAAAATGTATTAACAATGTAGTTAGAATGCATGACATGCGTTTATTTTCGTCATATCATAATACAACGATAGTTATTTTGAATACTAATACCGTAAAAGACGATTTTTTTAATGTCGCATTAATAATTTGTATACCTTTTGGGTTTATATAGATTTATAAAGGTGCTTATAATATTGCTATTAATACAAAAATAATATTTTTTTGGTGGTGAATTACACAATGCCCAAAACTAAGAGTAAGTGTTAAATATTACATATTAATTAAAAAGCATATAAATACTTTAATAAAATTAAGTAATAGTAAATATTTATATTTTACATCAATGACAAAAAATCATTTGCTACTATACAAGGTTGGCCAACCAATCGATCGCGATTACAGATGTCAAAAAGTAATAGAATACTTATAAGAAATTAAAATTGATACCCCTGTGCGTAGCAAGCCACAATCCTTTAGGATTTTGGCAACCCTAAAAAATCTAGACTACACAAATACGCAAGACAGTCAAAAATTATTAATTTTTGGCAAAAATATAAACCCGCAAAACAAAACTCATCACAATGCTATTTACAAAACTAAATTGACTAAATTAAATAAATGACAGTTGACACATGAAATAAAGGTCAATTTATAAACTTGACCTTTTGTTACCGCTGCTGTTGTAGTTTCCGTTAGCAAGTTAAACTTAAGGCACTTAATATAATCATTTATAAACGCCGTCGCCGCAGTTTTCATAAATTTAATTTCTCCTTTGACTTTAGGCACCAACGAAAAGTCAAGTTTATGATAGACAATAAAGTTTGTATACAAATTTCATATTAGGTAATGTTGGCAAGGCAAAAAAATAAGTTTAATTACCTGCAACTATTTATCCGATTAATTCATTACTTAACGTTCAATAATTCCATTGATCATAATGATATCTATGAAATGGTTACAAAAATTGCAGATACCTTTTAAATGAACCATATGATATTTCAAAATAAAATTGTCACTCTGCACTGGGTTATGTTTCTAATGGCCGTTTGCACCAAAAGTATCTTAAGTAGACCTTTATTAAGGAGCTCTTAAAATTAAGGGTAACTTAAATTGTTTTCCTTTCACCATTAGTTTTTTATTGCAACTTAACTAAGACTACTTAGAAAGATGGCAACGTTGCATCGTTCTTCTTTTTATTGTTGGCCTTTACAACGCGAATAATTAAAATTAACTGATATTAGATCTTTCCTTTTCTAGCTTGTGTGTCATTTGAATGATAAATAATACGACTTGAATCTTTGTAAAAAATTTAAAAATTTATTTTTTTTTTTTAGACATTATAATACAAATTCAGTAGTTAGTTTGTGGTTTTTTGTTGTAAAATTAATAACAATATGGAAAAAAAGATCAAGGGCGCCTTTCTTTACGGCCATGGAAAAGGAATAATTATTGTCAATATGAAATATAAACACAAATACATCATTAAAAAAAAACTGTTATTATTTTATATGAACAAATTAAATATTCCTAATTTACAAGTAATACTTAAAATTTAAAAGCTAATACAAACTTGTCATGTTTAAACTAAAGCTCATCTTCGATTTGCTCAAGTAAGCTGAGCACTGTTGGTTTCGTTAATTTGAACCTATTGAAAAATGTAAGATTATCCATCTCGTCAAAACAGTTCTTTTTAAAAATAACAGAACAATGTCCAAAAGAATAAAAAAAGGTAAATAAATCTCAAAATTTCCATAAGTAATAAAAATTAACTGTTTCTACATTTTTCATGGAAATCTAATTTACATCGCATTTATAATATCACAATCCAAAACACCATTGTTTAAAAACTTCGTTTTTACATAATTTTTATCAAATTAATTATTTGAAACTACAAACAAACGAAAAATAAACAAACAATAGACAAAATATTTGTCAAATGTCAACTTCAAATTACTTAAGGGATCATTAAGTACAGAAAATCCTACGCTTAAAGTTAAGGGACCATTAAGGACCAATTTCAGCTGGTGCAAGAAACATTTGAAACTTAAGGGGCAGTTAATGCTTAAGAACAACTTAAGTGTCGCAAAAAGTGTTGGTGCAACCGGCCATAAAAGCAATGTCATTATCTGGTCTAAATTTCTGGACATTGGTATTCAACGAGAAATATCCTAATTGTAAAAAATGTGTTAAACAACTGCACTCGTGTTTTGGTTCAACATATTTATGTGAACTAGCATTTTCCTGCTTAAAACAAACAAATTTAAATACCATTGTAGCTTAACAGGCGCTCATATGTTAAATTCTTAAACGTTGGCAATTTCCAACTACAAACTAGACTTTGCTAATTTAGCGAAAGATGCTCAGACGCAATCCTTACACTAAGTAAATAAGTAATTACTAATAATAATATTTAATTTTGTTTTTCCTCTTATTAAAAATTTTAAGAAATTTGTATATCGCACAGTGTTTAGTCAGCAAACGGAAGGTCTTGGATCTAATCAAGTTGGCCACCCCTGCTATAGACTGTCAGAATGTCTAATCTAAATAAAGTTGTAAAGCTTTATTTTCGTAATTTCTAACAAATTGCACATTATAAATATCTGTATCTCCTGTAAAATATTGTTTAGGTGGGTTACGACCTATTAGAAATATCGTATCGGTACATGTCCATGTCTTTTGCGAAAATAAATAATTTTTATTTTTATCGGAAGTTGCATTTCGCGTTATGTATACATAAATTGAAAACCATTGGTAATGAGATTAATGGCAAATTTTTCAGGGCAGAAGGCATAAAAAAACCTTAGTAACGCTATTTTTTAAACATGGGAGTTATATTCCCAGCAGAGTATGATATGGGATTCATACAAAGTATACTGATTAAAAAAGTAGTGATACTTTTGGTTTTAAAGAGGAACTATAACTTTATTTAATATAATAATAATAATTAAAAATTTCGTGGAAAAATGAGATCGTTGATGTAAAGAAGAAACAGGGGAGAGTACTGAGCCCTGGAGTACTCCAGCAATAATTTGGACTCGCGTCTAGAGATACCCCGGCTCACGAGCTTTTTGACACACTTGGCTAAAAAATTACATTTAAATGTAATAATTTGGGGTCTTTTTTAATACGTACCCGCATTTTTACGTCTGAAATATAATTGGGGAAAATACAAAGCCGCTTTGCTAACCTGAACTAACCATGACCGACTAGAACTTGGGGCTTTTGAATTTGTCTAAATTATTTGTAGAAGTTATAAACAAAATTTTAACAACGTATTAGAAAAAACTCGGGGAATATATAATTACACTTTTAAATAAATTATAACTTCTTCCATATCAAAAATTATAAAAATTTTGTTAATAACTTCTATGTAGGGATAATTAAGACAAATTCAAAATCCCTAAGTTCTAGTCGGTCATGGTTAGTTCTGGTTAGCAAAGCGGCTTTTTATTTTCCCCAATTATATATCAGACGTAAAATGGGGAGACGTATTAGAAAAGACTCATTATTTGATTCTTTTACATTAACTGCATTATTTAGAAAAAGCTTACTTTTAAAATAACGCGTTTAACCATGTTTCATGTGTCAACACTGTCAAGAAGCTCGTGAGCCGGGGTATCTCTAGACGCGACTATAATTTGGTGAAAGCTAGATCATTTACTATCTACAATAACTAATATACATCGATTTTAAAACTGAAAATCAAAACCAGATTTAGGTGAAAGACCACAGAAAAGAACAAAATCATTAACAAAATACTAGAAATGGTATCACTAAAAGTGACATTTTTTTAAAATTTTTCCCTTTTCCTTTAAAATTTTTCCCCCCCTTTAAAATTTTTATTTTTAAAAAAGAAAAAAAAGTTTAAAAAAATTTTTTCAGGTTTTTTAAAAAGGGGGGGGGAAATTAAAAAAAAATGTGAGGGAAAAATTTTTCAAAAAATTTTTAATTCGTTATTTTAAATGGAACCCCTTTATGTTTTAAAATTCAAATTCTGTAACTTCCTCTTTTCAAAATATATAAATTACCAACTAGTTCGGATAAACGAGTTGCAAGTTTTTTTAATTTAAAATCTGGGTTTTTATTTTAAAACATTTTCCATAAAAAAACCCCTTTGGCGTTAAGGGGGGTTGCCCTTTTTTTGTCTTGGAAAAAAAAAATATAAAATTTTAAGCAATTTTTTGGGGTTTATCC
The DNA here is from genome assembly GCA_019359885.1 of Listronotus oregonensis. Classification (NCBI taxonomy): domain Eukaryota; kingdom Metazoa; phylum Arthropoda; class Insecta; order Coleoptera; family Curculionidae; genus Listronotus; species Listronotus oregonensis. Next base: position 48,263 of record JAHBCN010009411.1, read on the forward strand.
ATTTTGGGTAACTATATAAGAACAAATTTTTTCAAATTTTTTCCCAACATAATAAATTTATATATTTTATTTGAAAAAAAGAAATTTTGCAAAGAATTTAAAATTTTTAAGTGTTAAAATTTTAAATTGAGGACTTATTTGTTTTTTTTTGTTTTTTATATACATTTTGAAAAAACTTTAAAAAATTTTTCAAAATTTTTTTTTTTTAAATAAAATTTTTTATCTTTAAAGAAAACCCCCTAAATTTTAAAAAGATTTTTTTAAAATTTTTTCCATTTTTTTAAATATGTTTTTATATTTATAAAAAGAGAAAAAAAATTAAACGAATACTAACCCCCTTTTACTAGCCTTTTTAACAAAATATGTGGGGATTTTTTCATTAAAACCAAAAAAGTAGGACGTTTATTATTTTACCAAACAATATTTGTAAACAAAATTATGACATGGGCGTTCTCATACTGTTATTACGGTGTCAGTCTGTAACTTGGTATATACTCAATAAATAAAAAAGAAATTATTGTCGATTAGTATTTTTAGTCGCGTTCTTTTCTATGAAAAAATATTTACACAGTAAGTCCCAAATTGGAAAATTTCGTAAACGATGTTTTTTTTTTTAAATCAAAACGCAGGTTTTATAAACGTTTTTTTATTTAAACTTTATTATTTTAAACCACAGTTGGCTATAAAACAAAACCCAATATCCTAGAAACAAAACTATGTTGACATTCTAGTTGTTATTAACATTAAACGTCCATTTCATATTTACATATTAATTTGTAAATAGGACTTATCAACATTTTGAAAAATATGATATGGTATTAGTTTATATAAAAGTTAAAAAAAAAAAAAAAAAAAAGGAGCAAAGTGTATATTTTGTTCACTATCCGGAAAGACAGCAACCATTTAAGGACATATTCCGACGACTGGAACATAATTTAAAATCATACGGCTCTTTAACAAAGCCAAAATCAGAAACTTATAATAAAGAAAACAAGGAAAATGACAAAATAAGTGTGTGAGAATTTGTCGGGGGGCCCATAACCCCGGTAAAGTGGTGTACAGGGTGTCCGGGTTTTTGTGTGTTTTCTTTTACCAGCTCCCTTACTTAAAAAAAAGAAAGATGGGGTTTGCGGCTTACTGTCCTATTTTTTTTGAAACTTTCATTGCCGCAAACGAAATTTTCATTTTCCCCCCTTTGTTTCTGACATACAGGGCGATTTTTAAAATTTGTCATTTTTTTGGTCCC
>JAHBCN010009412.1:0-35090 GCA_019359885.1 Listronotus oregonensis
TTACAGTTATTTGCCAAACAATACAAAAATAAATATGATTGGTAGTTGTTATTGGGCCTATCTATTACACCTTTTTTTTGCTTTTTTTTAACATTTAAAAAAATAAAATTTGAAGTTAGAAACACCCCAAAAAATCCCCCAAGAATATAGTACCTCTAAAACCCATTCCTTTTTTTCCCCCTTAATTTGGGGGGAAAACCCCCAAGTTGGGAACCCTGACAACTACTAAAAATATATATAAATCAAAAGGTTTTATTCCTTATTAGACAAATTTATAGGAAAATTTTGTTCTGCGTTGAGGGATTCCTTTATTTTTTTTTTTTCGATATAGTACCACTTTGGTTCAGGTTCCTTTTTCCCCTAGTACAGGCACAAAGTCAATTGTCCCATTCAAATTTAAAAAAAATCCCCAAAAAAATTAAAAATTGATGTTTAAAAAAAAAAATTTTTTTTTAAATTTTTTTTTTTGCCATCTCATTTTTAAAACCTAAAATATTTAAACTGAAGCTGCAGATATTTTTTTTGTAATTTTTTAAAAGAAAAAAATCCGCCTCTATGCTTTAATTTATGTTCATGACAATTTAATTGCCATTTTCCCCTAAAAAAAAAAAAAATATTTTAATTTATTATATGATATAAAATTAAATTTAAACTTACTATTACTAGTTATGAGCATAAATATTATTATTAGTTTATTATTTATTATTCTACAAACCCCAAGATTTGTATTACGATACTTTTTGAAATCTCCATAGTTTGTTTTTTAAATTTGATAAAAAAAGAATCATTAAATTTAAAAAAGAAAAAAAATAATTATTATTTTATTACTTGTTTTAAAACAAAATTTTATTAGGAAATCTGGAAATGTTTTACGGTTTTTTTTATTCTTTAATTTCCCCTTGAAGCCCTAATTTTTTTTTTTTAAAAATTTTTTTGGAAAGGTGGCATTTATTTATAGTTTATTTTGTTTCAAAAATAATTTAAAAAAAAAATCTAGATTTTGTTTTGACAGTAAATATTTTTATAAATTTTAATATTTGGTTAACTTGGATAACTAGAAATTATTTTATGACGACATAGTATTTTTGAAATTTTAACCAAAATAGACAATTATACATTCTAATTTTGTGATCTTTTTAAAGAACCTGTAGTTACCTGTTATTTTTTTGTTTTTAAAACTGTTGGTATTTTAAAATTTTAAAAATAAAACGTTCGATTTGGATATTGCCTTTTTTTTTTTAATTGACAATACAATATTTAAAAAAATATATTTAGTTTATTTTAAAATTACTTTTTTAAAAGCAATTATTTGTAGATTGTAATGTTTGCATGTACCCAAAAGTATTTTTAAATTTTTTTTATGCCACTATTCTAGGAAAAATTTAGAGATTTTACTTTAAATCATCGTATAACCACTTGTTAAACCTAATTAAAGAAATTCTTTAATGACTTCGACAGTTGATCTAATAACAGGTCATCAGTTTAAAAAAATAACAAATAAATTTTATTTAAATTAGATATTTATTCTTTTTTTTTTTAATATACTAGAGATTTCAAGCTTTCAAATATTTTTTAAGGCTATTTCTCTGTAAGCTGGGCAACTCACTCTCCCAGGCCGATATAATATGAAAATATAGTTTATTTAATAATTTGTGCTTAAGTTAAAAAGATAATCACCTAATTTACCGCGGTTCATCGTACAATATCCAATAAAATAAAGTTTATTACATCAAAAACGTTTTTATAGTGCTCAAAGAACAGTCCCCGCTTTCCCCCAAACAGCTCCTGATGCCCCAAAAAACCATCCCTGGTAAAAATGTGTTTATCTCAAAAATATTTTTTTTTGGTTCAACTTATAATATTTAAAATCTAATAAATTTTTCTGACAATATCAGATGAACCTATTTTTTAATAAAATAAAAATTAAAAAAATAATGTTTATTTTGTCCCTTTTATTTTCCCAGTCCCCCTTTATTTAAAATATGGTAACATTTAATACAATTAATCTTCATGTCTAGAGATCGAACGTTTTTGAGAACACCGATACGTCACGGTTTTATATCGAACCTGACGTATCGGGGGTTTTTCTTAAAAGTTCCCTTACGTAGTGCTTCATATGCTTTTTAAGTTGGCCCAATCACTATAAATAAATAAAATTATTATTCTATGAAAAAAACTAACTAGGGGACTGTTTGTCGGGACAAAAATACGCTTAGTTACAAGCGTTAGCTTACAAAAATACGCCCAGTTTACCCCTTAAATAAAAATAGAATCATTTGGGCGACCTCAGCAATTTTTTAATGTTATGATTTTTTTTCTTCTTAACAAATTGACAATCTACACGAATTTTCGATAAAAAAATTTACTGAAAATATAGTTTAAAAGAACCCCCAAAAAAAGGGTTTCTTAATGTAGAAAGCTACCTGACCCTACATCCATTTTTTCCCATGTATTTTTATGGGAAATTTTTAAAAGGGCCCTTTAGATTTTACTTCCCGGGCTAGCACCTTTTTGTTCCCCAGCAATAATGGTCCACCCGATATTGCTTGACTTTTAGGGTGAAAGATTATAAAATGAACTCATCAGGGGACCTCGGAATTTTTTGGGGAAAAAAATAAAAAATCCTCACGAGCGGTTTTTAACCCCTCGCCTTTGTTTGAAAACACAGAGCTCTACCACTGAGCCACCGGAGAGTATTAATTTTTTAAAATTGAAATAAATTTTAAAGGGGAAAAGAATTTGGGTAATTAAATTAAATAGTCGTCACCTAGCGGGGTTTAACCTCTCCTAGTGCTTCAAATTTTATTTTTACCACTGAGCTAAGGGGAATTTAAAATTGGTGAAATGAATGTATAGGAACCTAAAACCCGCCAGCTCACGTGAGTATCATAGTAAAAAAATATAGAAAATTAGGTCGTTTAACTGTCATTAATAATATTGGTAAAACAGAAAAATTGTATAACGCCTGAGGGACTAATAAAAAAAAAAAAAAGTCAGCCCCCAGGATTCAAACCCCGGTCCCTTCGTGGGAGGGGAAATATGACAGTTCAACCCCCTCCCCCCCGGGGGGCTTATCATCTTTTATCTCTGACGTAAAAATATTTAGGAATTTTGTGTGACGCGTTTTTTAGGGGCGTGGCCAGTACTATCTGTCAAATGTCACCTGTCAAATTTCACTGTCACCTGTCACCTATCATATGTAAAAAAAACCCGGGACCCTTGGGGAAAATTTTTTGTTGTGGTTTGTCCCTCCTTTTTTTAAAGGGGTTATCTTGTTTTTCCTTTCCCCTTTTTCTCCCAGCAGTCTGTCGCTAGCGACCGAGAGAAGGAAAGGAAAAAAAACCCAAAAGGAAAAAAGGGACAAACCACAACTAACCAATATAAAGAACAGATGTCCCCTGTCCCGGGCCCCCAGAAAAAGGTTATCCACCTAAGGTAAAGGACATTAAAAATTTTTTTTACATATCTAAAGCGTATCTGATATGAAAAAAATTATAGTCCTCTTGACTTCAACCAATCACAAGACAGAGGCGAGAGAAGGGGGGAAGGAAGACAAGATAACCCTTTTTAAAAAGAGAAAAAAGAGACAAACCACGATGACGTCAAGAACAGATGTCCGTGTCCCGTGCCCGCGATTTTGGGGTTCCCACCTAAAGGGTTTGGACATTGATATCCTCTTTACATATCAAAGCGTATCGATATGAATAAATTAAATGCACTTTAACTAAAAACCCAGGGGCTTTTTTTTGAAATTTAAAAGGCGTTATTTGGAAATACAGTGCTGTTATTTGAAAATACGGGGTTTTGTTATTTAAAAGGGGGCTGTTATTTGAAAATACCGGGCTGTTTTTAAAAATAAGGGCTTTATTTGGAAATACGGGGGTTGTTATTTAAAATACAGGGCTGATATTTGAAAAAACAGGGCTGTTTTTTGGAAAACAGGGCTGTTATTTGAAAATCCCCAAAAAGGGGGCTGTTTTTTGGGAAAATCGGGCTGTTTTAAAATACAGGGCTGTTTTTTGGGAAATACAGGCTGTTTTTAAAAAACAGTTTTTGTTATTTAAAAAACGGCTGTTTTTAAAAAAAGGGCTTTTTTTTTGGAAAACAGGGCTGTTATTTGGAAATACAGGGCTGTTATTTGAAAATACAGGCTGTTTTTGGGGAAAAAAACAGGGCTTTATTTAAAAAAAGTTGTTATTTAAAAATACGGTTGTTATTTAAAAAAAAGGGCTGTTATTTGAAAAAAAGGGGTTTTTGGGTTTATTTAAAAATACAGGGCTGTTATTTGGAAAAACAGTATAAAGGGGTTAAAATTTTAAAAGGGTTTTCTGCGCTCTTTTTAAGCACCGGGCCTACGCGGAGAAACATGTTGGTTTTTTTGGGGCTGTTTTTTTAAACATGTGTTATTTAAAAATACGCTTTTTTTCAATTTACTATAGGGGTTTCCGCCTAATCCAATTTATCTTTTAGATTTTTAAACAGCTGAGCGCCTTTTTTTTAAAAAAATGGCGTCATGGGTTTTCGCTATTCGATAGGTACGACGTTACACAATTTTAAAAAATTTTTAAACCGCGCTCTTAGACCATCATCGGGGGCTAATAACGATTTTAGTCGATAGCCCCGAACGGCATAATTAAAATTTCCCAAGTGGGCAAATCAATATTAGGTTCTTTTCCCCCTTTTAATTTTTAATATTCCCTATAAAAAAATTGGTAGAGCTCTATTTTTTTAAAACCATTTTAGACGCGGTTCAACCTGCTAGGTGACGATTTTTTAAATTTTTAATTTTAATTTTCCAAATTTTTTACCACTAAACATTTATTTCAACTTAATAATTAAAAATTTCCGGTGGCTCAGTGGTAGAGCTTTTTTTTCCCCAAGCACAAGGACGACGGTTCAAATCCGCTACTGGGGTTTTTTTATTTTTTTTCCCAAAAAATTACTGAGGCCCCCGTTTATTCATATTTCAAAATTTTTGGTCAGCGCCATAATCTAAAGTCAAGAACCCCCGGGTGTGACCATTACTTAGGGGTGCCCAAAACGACAGGGTGCTCCCCCCGGAAGTAAAATCTAAATCGGACCTTAAAATTATCCCATAAGAAATAGGGGGAAAAAGGGGGTTTTTTTTTTAAAATAGGTATTATCACTTTTAAACAAAAATTAGCAACCCCTTTGGGGCCAAGATACAGGCTGCGGGGTTTCCCCCGGGGCATTTTTAAAGGGCCCCCAATAAAAATGTTAAAAAAAAAATTTTTTTGGGGCACATGGTTTATATGGAATTATTCTTTTTTTAAAAATTATTTTACTTACAAAGCAGAAAATATGTGTTTTTCATTTGCTTAAACAAAAATTGTTCAATCAATTATTGACCTTAGCAATTTGCGGGGGGGCCCCCCCAAAAACCCAATCCGTTTTAATTTTTTTGGGGTTTTTTAAGATTCGGGGTACATGAAAAAAAAAATTTTTTAAATTTTTTAAAGGTTTAATATCCTGTACTCTATCTTGGTTGCAAGGGGGTTTTTTTTAAACGGAATCGGTTGAAAAATTTTTTTAAAAAAAATTTTTGAACGGATTTAAAAAAAAATTTTTGGCCCCTGATGTTTCCCCAAAAATTACGAAATTTAGGGGGCCCCGAATATGGGGGTTTTTAAAAAAAATTTTAAAGCCCCCCAAAAAAAATGTATGAAAAAAACAAATTTTCCCTATTATGTTGTTTATTGCTATTTTGCAACAAGCGTAATACATTTTTGGGGTTTTAACAAATTTTTTTTATAAAATTTTTGTTACGAAAATTTTATCGAAAGTTTTTTTTTAAATTTTTTTTAAATTTTTTAAATTTTAAAAAAATATATATATATATATATATATATATATATATATATATATATAATATATATATATATATATATATATATATATATATAATATATATATATATATATATATATATATATATATATATATATATATATATATATATATATATATATATATATATATACTTGATAATTTATTTTCTTAAACCCTTTTTTAAAAAATTTTAAATTTTTTCTTTTTTTTTTGGGGTTTTTTAACAAAAATCAAAATTTTTTTTTTTTCCCCCTTTTAAAAAAAAATTTTAGACCTTTTCCATTTCAGTTTTTTCAAAAATTTTTTTTTAAATTTTTAAAAAAATTTTTAAACTAAGTTTTTTTTTTTCAGAGTATATTTTTAAAAGAAAATTTTTTTTTAAAAAAAGGTTTTTTTAAATTTTTTTTTCGACTTCCCCCGGGATTATTTTAAATTTTAAAAAATTTTTTTTCATTAAAGGTAAAAATTTTATTAACAAAATTTAAAAATTTTCATGGTTAAAAAAAAGTTTTTTTTAACAAAATTTTTAAAATTAAGACAAAAAAAAATTTTTTTTTTAACAATGGCGGGGACTTATTATAAAAAAACAAAATCCCCGATTATAGAGTTTAGAACTGTTTATATAAATTAATTTTTTTTTTTTTAAAGGGGGGTTTTTTTTATTAAATAAAAAATTTTAAAAAGTTTTAACTTTTTTCTTTTCCCCAAAGGTCTTTTTTTTTGGTTTTTTTTATGTTTTTCTAAAAAAAAAAAAAAAAAAAGATGGGAAAATTAAAAAGTTTTTGCCCCAAAAAAAGTATTTTTAAAATTTTAAAAAATTTTTAAAAAAGTTTTTCCCCTTTTTTTTCTAAAATTTTTTTTTTCGGTTCCATTTTTTCCCCATGGGGGTTTTTTGGGGGAAAGTTTTTTTGTGTTTTTGGGGTTTTTTAAAAACCAAACACAAAAAAAATGTGTTTAGGTTTTATATAACCTAAACACCTTTTTAAAAAATACATTCCCAACAAATTTCCCATCGGGGAAAAAAAAAATAACAACCCCAAAAATTCAAAAAAAGGAAAAAAAATTAAAGGGGGAAACCAACGAACTCAAAAAAGGGGAAATTTTAAAAAAAACCAATTTGTGGACAAAAAATTTTAATATATCGATCTTTTTTTTTTGTTTTAAAAAAAAATTTTAAAAAAAAAACCAAATTTAAAAATCAAACCCCAAAAAAAAAATTTTTAAAAAATTTTAAAAGGGTTTAAAAACAAAATTTTTGTATTTTATAAGCAACATCCCCCTTTTAAAAAAAAAATTAATTTTTTAAAGTTCCCCATTCGTTTTTGGGGGGGTGCGTTTTTTTTAAATAAGTCACCCCCTTTTAAAAAATATTAAAGCCACAAAATGTTTGTTTTGTCTTAATTTTCCAAAACTTTGTTAAAAAAAACTGTTTTTCCTTAGATTTGGGGTTTTTTTTAAAAAATTTTTTTCCCAAAAAAAAAAAATGTTACAAAATTTTTCTGGAATAACCTTTTTAAAAACTAAAAAATTTTAAAAAAAAAAGGCCCCCTTTTAAAATATCCCGAACATCAAAGCAGTTGTTTTTAAATTTTTTTTGATAAAAAAAAACTTTATAAAAAAGGGGAAATCACCGAAATACGAAAAAAACTTTTTAAAAAGGAACTAAAATAGTTTTGATTTTTTTGAACCAAAAAAAACCCGGAAAAAAAAAAAACCGGGGGATATATATATTTTATATATATATATATTTTATATATATATATATATATATATATATATATATATATAAAAATATATATATATATATATATATATATATATATATTTTTAAAATATATATATATATATATATAAATCTTTGCTCTACCCCAATCTATAAAAAAAGGGTTTAAAAAATTTTAATTTTTTTAATTTTTTCCCAGGCCCAAAATTTTTCTTAATTACCTAGTAATCACTTCTGTTTGCTTAGGCTCAGACAATTGTGCATATTTAATAATAAACGTATCTTGGTAATAAAATTAAAAATATCTACATAGAGAGTTAACGTCCTTAAGATACGTCAATTATTGCCTTACCACTTACTGCAGATGTTTTTTTTAAAAAAAAAACTGGATATCTGCTAAGATGTAAATATATATCTTTTAAAACCCCTTAAAACATAAATTTTAGATAAAAAAAATTTAATCATATTTAGGGGTCCCAGTTGGGGAAAAAAGGGGTAGTTGTCACCGTAAGTGGGTGTGTTTTATATGTAAGCTTTTTTAAAAAAAATTTTAAAAAGGGGAAAAAATCACTAGGTAACTTAGTGCAGTAGTTTTTATATAAATTTTGCTATTTTGTTTTTTTTCTGTTTAATTTTGTTTTCATATTGTTGGGTAAATTTTCCTTTTAAAAATATAATGCTACAAATGAGTTTTTTTTAAAACCCAAAATTTCATAAACATTAAAACATACTGGCAGACAGGGCCGTTTTGGGGGGGGAAAAGGGGGCCCGGGGGGGAAAATATGGGGGCAAAATGGGCCCCATGTTTTTTTTTTCAGTTGTCATAATGTAGTCAAAATTTTTTATTTTTATTTTTATTGACAAAATTAATTAAAAAAAAAAAATTACAACAGAACAATTTTATAACAAAATTCAATTTAGATACTTAATTTAATTTTTTTTTTAAAATATTAAGACTATAAATAAGTAAGTATATAAATAAATTTTTTGCATTTTTTTACCAGCCCCAAACCCTATATGTTTTTTAAAAAGGGGGTGAACCCAAAAATTTAAAAAATTTTTTCCCCACCCTAAAAATTTTTTAAAATTAAAAACCCCCCAAAAAACTGCTAAAAAGGGTTTAAAAAAAATTTTGTCGAGTTCAAAAAAAAAAATATTTCCGTTTGGCTGTACACCCTTTAAATTTTTAAGTAGATTGAAAAAATTTTGGGGAAAAAAAACAGTTATAAAAAAAAAAAATTATTGAACTTGATCAAGCAGAAAATGTGTATGCCAGCCCCGGGCTTTGCATTTAGATTCATCGTATCGAAATATTTTTTTAAATTTTTAGTAAATCGCAATTTACTAAAAATTTTTTTGGGCATATGGCCAAACGGACTTAGGATTTAGATTTAACGAACGAAATTTCATAAGAAACATACTTGACCCCCTTTTGAAAATTTTCTTCATACTCATAACTGAAATTTTTTTTAAAAATTTTCCCCCCATTTTTAGCAGTTTTTGGGGTCTACTCAAAATTTGGAAGTATACGGGCCAAAAAAATTTCCCCCTTTGGTTCAGCGTATTAAAAAATGTATAAAAAAAAAAATACTTGATCTTTTTTTTAAATAAATTTTTTTTTTTTTTTAAATACCTTTTTTTGCGTTTTTGGGGGTTTTTTTTTTGCAATTTATTTTAAAAATTTAAAAAGGGGGTACACCCAAAAAAGGACTTTGGATTTAGATTCAGGGTATCGAGGTACATCAAAAAAAAAAAATTAATCGAGTTAAATTTAAAAAAAAAAAAGTTTTTTAAACTCTAAATTTTTTTTAAAACCATTTAAAAGGGTTTTTAAAACTTAAAATTTTTTTTTATGTAGGGCCCCAAAAAACCGGTTTGAAATCAAAAGGGGGCAAAATACATATTTGATAGGGTTTTAAATGCACAGACCACTTTTTTTTTATGCCGGGGGGATTAAAAATTTTTAATTTATCCTCATATCTACTGCGAAATGTAACTTTGAATTTTTTTTTAAAAATTTTAAACTGCGGATAATTTTGTATTTTAAAATGAAAGGTAGCACTAGTTCTTTTTAGTACCAATAGCTTAGGAAAAAAATTTTAAAAAATTTTTAAATTTGTTTTTTTTTTGATTTTCATAGACTTTTTTTTAAAAAAAAACATATGTAAATTTATTTCAAGTTTTAAAAAATATATTTTCAACATTTCTCAATTTTATAGCAAAAATTTCAAAAATTAAAAAATTTAAAATTAGTTTTTAATCGAATATTTTTTTTTCATATTATTTAATTTATTAAAGTATAAATTTTACTTTTTTTTTTGGCCTGCTATGCACGGGGGTTTTTTCAGCTACGGAATTTTTTAAAATTTTTGAAAAAGGGCAATTTTTTCAAAAAAAAAACAACATTAAAAACCCAAAAAAAAATTTCCCCCCTTTTAAATTTTTTAAAAAATTTTCCAAAAAATTTCCCCCCTTTTGAAACCCCCTTCCCCTTTTTTGGGGGGGTTTCCTACTCCCCAAAAAATCCCGGGAAAAAGGGGGGGGGCGCAAAAAATTTAAAAACCCCCCAAAACCCCATATCTAGATACGGCTCTGCTGGGAGAACTTGCAAAAAATTTTCCCCCTTTTATAAATAACAAATACCATACCCGCAAAAAAAAAACATTTTGAAACAAAAAATTAAAAAAAATTTTTTCAATTATTTTGACCCCTCCTATTCTGGGGTTTAAAAAGGGGGGGAAAGCGCCATTTTGTTTTTTTTGGTATCTTTCTTTAGCTTGTAGTGATTAGTGGTAAAAACATATAATGTAAAAAAACTCTCATTTTTTTTTCCCCCAAAATTTTAAAAAGATAAAAAAAAAATTTTAAATTTTTTTTGACAAGTTAAAAAAAAATTTTTTTTTAAAAAATTTTAAATCCGACTGCAACAAGTGTTTTAAAATGTATAAATATTTTTTTCCCCCAAAAGGAATATATTAAGTTTTTATTTCAAAACGTTTTTCTACAATATTTTAAGGGGAAAAAATTTTTGAAGGGGATATTTGAAAATTAATTCTTATCCCCGGGAAAATTTTTTGGTTCAAAAAAAAAATTTTTTAAAAAGGGGCCCCCACGTTTTTAAACATTTCTGAAATAAAAAAAATTAAGCGGGTACTAACAAAACCCCGAAATGTATGTTAAACAATTTCCCCCTTTTTGGGGCCCTTTTTAAAATTTAAAGGAAAATCCAATAATAAAAAAAAAAATTTTCGGGGATGGTATTTTTGCATTAAGATAAATATCTTGTATCGTATTTACGTCAAAATATAATCAGGATATTTATCAATTCGAATATTTTTAAATTTTTTAAAATCTTTTGAACGTATGTTTGTGTATATGATGAGTTAATTTTTTCACCAATAAACACCAATTAATTTACCTGAATTTATCATTATAATTTTTTTTTTTTTAAAAATTTTCAGTAATAGATTGCTGTCTTATAAAAAAGTTATTTAAAAATTTTGGGGATCAAAATTTCCCCTTTTTTTATTGCTTTTAAAACCCTTTAAAAAACCTTTTAAAATTATTCACTTTTTTTGGGGAAAAAATGTTCCCCCAAAAATTTTTTGGTTTCTTAAAAAAAAAAGGTAGTAAAAAAATAACTTTTTATTACTAATTTTAAATATCCCCCAAAAAATTACAACTATAAAGGTTACAATATCTAATTAAATTTTTTTTAAAAAGTTAATCCCCTTTTTTAAAAAGGGGTTCTTTTGTCGTACCCTGGTTTATCCCCTCTTAATTGGGTTTTAAATTGGTAGTTTTTACAAAAAAATAGTAACAATGGTTTAATTTTTGGGGTTTTTAAAAAAAATTTAAAATTTTTTCCCAAAAAAAATTTTTATTCACAGGTTGTATTTTACATGTAATATATAATATATTTTTTTAAGGGGTTTTTCAATTAACTTACATTTTCATCTCATTTCATCTCAACTGTAACTAATCCCCCAACCCTTTTTCCTAATTTCAGAAGTTGGCCCCCACCAGAAAATCCAAGGTCAACATCCCCAAGTCCTCCCCCGGGGAAAACCCCCCAAGATAAAAACGACCCGTATCAATAAACTATAAAAACCTCATCTGATCATTCCTGGGAATAAATCATTTATTAAATTCGCCAATAGAAATTTTTAAAAACATCCAGTCACCCAAACCCGAGATACCGAAAGTAACCTCCTCCTAAAGATTCGTTAGAAATAGGTGGATTAAACCAGGCCGTCCGGTTTTTAGTTACACCTGTTCAAGAAAATATGCCGGGGAAAACCCTTTTTAATCAGAAGTGGACGTAATTACGCCAGAAACGAGACCTCAAGTAAAAAACAGGGAACTATGTAGTTCAATCGAATAATTTAAAAACAAATTCAGATTCCGTTTTAAAATTTTGTTAATTTTTTTGATGTAGAACTTTTTACAGGTTTTTAAAAAAAAAAAAAAACAAAGAATACTTTTTTAATTACAAACGCCTAATCAAGCCACATTTTGGGGGTCTTTTAAAAAACCCCAAATTTAAAAATGAAAATGGATACAAAAATATAAAAAATAAATTAAAAATTAAAAAAATTTTTAAAAAACCCTTGCAAAGATAACATAAAGGGGTATTAAAAAAACCCCCGCCCCGGTATTGAATATTCGGGGGAAAAGCTGAAAATTTTTAAAAGTCCCATCCACAAGTAAGCAAAAAAACCATAATTTTTGGTTTCCGGGAGAAAAATCCCCCCGGAAAAAATTTTTGGGAACCAGTTACTGGGGGAAGTTTTTGGGCCTGCCCCCAAAATTTTTACCAAAAAAAAGGGGGGAAAATTAATTTCAAAAATTTAAAAGGGAAACCCCAAAAAAAGATTTTTTTGCTTTACATAGGAGAAGAGGTTTCAGGGGGTTTTTTGGGGGGATGGTGAATAAAAGACCGCCCATCAACCCCCCCGGGCCGCCCCAAAGCCCCCTTTAAATGAAAACTCATCTATATATTTAAAAGGGAAAATCATAAAATTTAGTTCTGAAGGGTATTACACCGAATATGAATCGGGGAAAAAAGGAAAAAAAATGGTTTTACAGTTCAGAGGAGGATTTCCCCTCTTTTAATTTCCCCAGAATATTTTTTAAAGAAAAGGGGTTTTTTCTACCAAAAATAAAAAAAGTTAGACTTGATACCCCGGGACGAAAAATCAAGAACGTTTTAGAGGGGGTTATCGCCAAAATGCAATTACTCCTAGGTCAAACAAATCAAAACAAATTTACATATGGTTCCCAAGAGGATCTGTTGTCCATAGTTTTTGGGCGAGGCTTTAAAATTTTAACAAAAAAAATAATACCTTAATACCCAAAAAATTTAAAAGGTTTCCCCAAAATTTAAACTTTGTTTTAAAAAAAACAAAAAAATTTTTTCCCCCTTTTTGGGGAACCCCCCTTTCCCAAAAATTTAAAAAGCACAAAAGGAAAATTTAAACTCCGATGAAAAAAAAATTTTTTCCCCAATTTTAAGGGCCTAAAGTAATTTTTTTTGTATATTCCTGATGTTGTGAATGACCTTCATCAGTCCTAATTTTTTAAAATTTTAAAATTTTTTTTCCCCTCTTCCCCTCTCTCTTTCCCAAAATAAAAAAAACAAAAGAATTTTTTTTGTTTTTTTATTTTGAAAATTAAAGGGGAAAACCCCAAAAAAAAGGGGTTTACCCCAAAATTTTTTTAAAATTTTTTTAAACCCTTTCCCAAAAAGCCCGTTTGGGCTCTAGGCCATCCCTTTTCTTCTCCCCTTTTGGGAAAAGAATTTTTTTTTTTTCCCAAAATATTAAAATTGTTTTTTTTTTTGTTTTGTTTTTTATATTTTTTTTCCCCTTATTTTCAATGTTTTGTTTTTTCCCCAAAAAAAGTTTTTTGTTCTTAAATTTATCCACAAAAAAAATTCCGGAAACCCCGAAAAATCTTTTTTTTCGTTTCTTGAGCATTTTCTCCCTTTTTATTAAAATTTTCCCCAAAGTTAGACGGTCTTTTAATGAATATTTTTTTTTAACTTATTTTTTTCTAATTTTGAAAAAAAATAAACTTTTTTAAAAATTTATTTTTTAGTTGCCTGAATGACCCCCTTAAAGGGGAACAGGTTGTTTTTTAAGTGTTAATGACAGGGGCCCCTTTTTTTGTTTTTAAAAGGGAAAAGGGGGCCCCTTTTTTTAATTTAAAAAAAATATCTTTTTTAAAAACCAAAAAATTTTTGGGGAATTGGATAATCACAAAAAAAAAATATGGCATTCCTTTTAAAAAAAAAACCCGAATGCCCCCCAAAGTTTTTTTTAAAATTTTAAAATTTTTTTACTTTAAAATTTTTTTTGGGTTGGGGAAAAACCCTTTTATGATGGCTATTTCATTTTTTTTTTAAAAAAAGTACGGGGAAGTAAAAAAAACGGCCTGTCAATTTGTTGGAAAACCCCTTTAAAATAATTAAAAGGGACCAGGTAATTCCCAGTTTTTACAAAGTTTATTTAAAAAATTTTTAAAGATGCCTTTTTTTTCAAGAAAAGTGCAGATATTTTAAAATTTGGATTTGACAATAATATTATAAAATTTAGGAAAAAAATACAAATACGAAAATTTGCTTTAAAAGTCAATTTTTCACTAGGGAACTACTAAAAAATTAACTTTTTTAGCAAATTTAAAATAGAAAATATTTACCGTACCAACTGTTTTCTTCTGCTAAATTAGATCGAAAATGACGTTTGCAGGCTTTACAGCATTATCCTAGTTTTTTGCTTTGCCGGAATGTCTTTATTATTGTTATATTACTAGACTACTGACGGGACCAAATAAGGGACTGGGGCGAGCATCTAGGAGAGAGTCATAGTGGACCGCTTACTCTGAAACAATTGTCCTCTTTAACTGTCTCTAAGCCAGGTAATGTTTTTATGCCAGATTGGTAGGGAATTTTTTCTTTAAATAACATATTTACTACTCCACGATAAAACTTGATGCCAATTTTGTTTACAGATAAACACTTCGATTTCAGTAGAGACATCAAAAAAATGGTTACAATATCTTGCGATGAACAATCTATTTATTCAAACTTAAGTGACACAGTTTAATCTCTTACAATAGCAGATAATGCATACATTTTAGTTAGAAAAACCGCATAGCTAGGTTCAACATTATGTGAATTCTGACTGGTGTTTGTAGCTCAAATGACATAGTTCTTCAATCACCTAGCTCTGTAAAGTTAGTCATTTGCAAAACACTTGCTAGAAAAATAGCCGACTCTTGCAGAAATCTATTGAATTATTCCAAAACATAGAAGCATTGCAGAACTTTGGATGTTTGGATGTTTTTATGTACAGGGTGTTTTACCAAAATTTAAAGTTACTTTTGTGTAGCCAAAACATAAAAGTTTTCAAACTGAGCTCTGGAAATATTATGCTAATTTAATTGCCAACTGTTTTAGCTAAATAGTACTATTTATAGTCACGTATGATATATGTTTGGCAGCATTGAAATATATTATCTCTAATATAAATATTTTGTTGGTTTATTTATATTTTAAAAAGAATTGCATTTGGTAAAAATCTAACTAATATTTTGGTTTATTTTTATTTTAGATGGAACTATAAACTATACTTGGTTCCTGATCTAACTGCAGAAGCCTATCAAAGCAAGTGAAGGAGTCATAAACGCATTAGTGTTATAACTGAAAAAGTCAATAGTTCATTAATAGTGTATCATACTGATAGTTACCAAAATCAGAACAAGTATTTTAACAAACTATTATAATTTAAGAAATTTTACAAGGGTCAGTATTATTTATTTTTATATTTAAAAAATAATAATAAAAGTAGTAAGTGCCACAGCTATATTTTAAGACTGAAATAAAAAAGGTTCAACAACTTACCAAGTTTAAATCGATTGTTCTTTTATTAACTTTAATATGACCAAATTTTATTTGTTTTATTCAAAAGCATGAAAGATATATTATTGTCTAATAATTTTTTAAAATGATTTATGATTATGTTATAGTTTTTAAAGAAAATTTATTTTCTTTTATAGAAGAAAATATTGTATTTAAACATTGTATAATATATATTTTTAGATTTTATTTTTATTTTATTTTTCCAAAAAATACCTATTATACTTAAAATCTAGTCGGAAGCAGAAGTACCAGTTAACGGACGCAGTATATTACGAGAAATATTTCGTATATTTGTTCTCTATATCATAGCGTTATCTGATTCATAAGCTATATAAAATTGGGTACATGAAATTCACCTGCGTATTTTAATTATCTACCAAGAAATAAAGTTATGTCCAAGTGGTTTCTGAGATATTCGATTTTAAAATCGCCCATTTACTACTGACTGACTGACTGTCTCATTGACTCATCAAAATTATGGGTACAGTTCCCAAGGTGTAGAAACACAAAGTTGGTATATAGTGGAATTTCCAGACTGGCGTGGAAAAACATTTAAAACAGGAGCGAGCCTTAATTGGATATTTAGGAGAGTGTTAAAAAATTGCAATCAAATTGAACACAGCTTTTCACAAAAATTCATAATTGACCAATTGTTGAATACGCGTCCCTACTTTATGGGATAAAATCTAACATAATTATTTTTTTTGAGTTGTCAAATTTTTTCTTTTTAAAGATTTATTAAAAATAAAAAATTATTAAAAAAAAGTGCAGCATGATTATTTTTCTGAGTTGTCAAATCTTTTTATTCTTAGAAGTTTATCAAAAATAGAATAAAAATTTGGTTTTATTTTAGGTCTCAGTAAAAAAGAGTTTTTAGATAAAACGATTATTTTACACAAATGTTATTAGTGGGATAAAGCTTACGCCAGACTTGCTGAAGCTTTTAAAATGTCAAAAGACGGTCTGGGATTCAGCTAGGAACTCGGGGACTTGTTCCAGTTGTGTCTGTGTGAGACAATGGAGAAAATCTGCTGTAATCTTTTATGGGCAACCCCGCACTATCTGTAATGTATAATTTGTGTTTTTTAGTATAAAATTTTGATTAATAATTTTTCTATTACTTTGCAAACAATTGAAATAAGAGTTTGGGGTCCTTTCTTGGGGGTAGGTTGCACACTTTCCTTTTCCGCTCTGGAAAAATGTCCCGTGTCATAGAAATGAAAGAACCTAGTTAGGATATATGCAAGCGAAGCAAATTTCTCTTCTAGACGATTGCTTGTATGTCATTTGGCGACGATACTTGTATTAAAGAAAAAAAAGGGTACGTTATCCTTAAATATTAATTCGGATATTTTATGAGCAAAAAATTTTTGGGTTTTTCTTTTTGCAGTTGAAATAATTTCTTTTCGAAGATTAGGGTAAAAAATAATAGTAGAAAAGTTTTGACTGGGGTTATTTGCAAAGGACCAGAAGGATATACTGCCATTCGAGCAAGTAAGGACTTTATTTTTTTATTGGTAACCTATTTTGCTTAATTAAAGTACGCCTGAGCGTGTTAAAAACAACTTTTAAACACGCGGTTTTAAAGTTTACCATGGTACATCAATCAACAACACAAGAAATGTAAAGTCTATGATGACACTGCAACCTTACACCTCGAATTTGGCACATGTCAGGCATTTTAAAGAATAAACATTGATTTGACATAAGTACTTTATAGTCAAATAAAATATTAATATAACAAATGTTTAAAAAGTAAAAAATAGCGTAAAGTATTTGTGAATAACTGGTCTTTAAAAACTTGATCCCAGTTTGAGCTACCGTGATCGAAAATCGCGCATGTTTTGAGGAAACCCTATTTTTTTTTTTTTATCTTGGGACAGTCGAAGGCTAATGCCTAAGTACTAACGTACCGTGGGGTGTCTTAAGTGTGTGAAGGGAGTTTGTTCACACGGGACTTAAATTTTTGGAGATTGGGGGGAGAAGGAAAAACTTTGCGGGCAGCAGGTTCCATAGTCTTAACACTTTAGGCATAAAGGATCAAAGAAAGGGGGTTCCGGGTTTCTCTAACTGAACTGTAAAAAGGGTCTAAAAGTTGCACTACGTGTTGCTCTGTGGGGAGCCACCAAAAGAAGGAACCCCACCGGCCAATTTTCCCCTGAGCAGAAGCCGTGAAAATACTAGAAAAAGCGACAAACCCCCCAGCTCGAGGGGGGCAAGAAGAGGAAGCCTTTTTTTGAGCATTGGATCATTAATAAGACGAACGTTCTTTTTGAATGAGTCCGGTTTAAATGTTGTAAGGGGGCGCCATTCCCCAGACATGGGAACAATATTCTAAAGGGGTCTGATTTGGGATACATACAGTGTACAGATTGGAAGAGAAATATTTTCTGGCTCGGAAGAAGATCAAGCTTTTTGAAACTGCCGAGGCTATGGATGTAATGTGTTTGTGCCGGTTGAGGTTATTCTCAAAAGTAACGCCGACAATATTAAAAGACTTTTTTTTCTGCAGAACTTGGTCCCATGTAAGGGATGAGCATTGGCAGACTTTTTTCGCGACAGCGGCCTTTACTGTGTTTTCGAGGCATTAAATTGAACAAGATTTTTGGCGCCCCAAATCAAGATAAGTTTGGTCTTGTGAAAAAGATATCTGCATTGACCTGCGCTTGTTTTCGAAATCAGAATTACATGGTGGCCAGAAATTGAATACTAGAGTGGAGGGTACTATCGTCAGCAAAACTAGGAAAGGGATTGATTGTGGAAGAGAGAAGATCGTTAATGTGTAGAAGAAACAGCGTGAGTGCCAGCACTGAACCCTGGAACACCTCAGCATTACTTTGTTAGAAGCTGGAGGAATGACCATCTACACTAACTGATATACGTCGATTAGAAAGGAAACTGGAAAGCCAAGAGCTTAGGTGGAAGACCGTAAGAAGGAAGTTTATATCCATTTATAATTTAATATACCATTATATCATTGTTAAAACGATATCTGGGGCTTAAAATTGCGTAAGAGTTAATTGCGAAAAGAGATCTTGAAATATCTTAGAATATAAATGAAGATATCGACCATTGCTCTTGGTGTCCAATAGTTTTGTAACAGTGATAGTAATTTTAATAAATTGTTATTTTATTTTTTTTTTAAACATATCACTTTTGTTTTTATTATATTTAAAACCACAATGATTATTTACGATACATCCATTTATTGATTTAACAGAAAACTACTGTACATTATTAAGCTATATTTTATTGATTAAGAGATAATTTATGAATTCCCCACTCTTAAAAACGCAAGTCTAAGTTTAATAGCAGTAGCAAGTATTCATATTTAGACACCCAAAACCCATAATCAATTAAAAAATTAATCTTACGCGTTAGTTCCTTATTCAAAGTAATAGTCAATAGCCTTTTATAAAATTAGCAGTCATTTGAGCAGTTTTAAAACCAAAAGATTTAAGTCTTTGTCAAAGTCAAAATAATAGACTGGGAAAATTGACATGTACGCTTGTTTAAACAAAGATGGAAAATTACGGGAAAATCCTGTGCATATCTTTATCAATTATGGGGATTTCAATATGCATGACATTTAAAAAGTTGTCAAAATAATATGCATTTCAATAAATTTTAATTGTAGGAATCACGTTCTGGGGTAGTTCACTCCTTTGTTCAGGGGTGGTTTTCTTATAGACACTGGTGGGAAGTACACGATTTAAATTTTTAATAATTTGTAATATCTTTGTATTTTTTCCTAGATTTTTCAAGTAATTTTTTATTTTTTTTATTTCGAGGATGATTTCACCACCTATGAGGGTTATTTTTTAATAAAAAAAGTTTAAAATAATTAAAACAAGTAAGCGTAATCTTTCTGATTAAAAAAGTAAGAACTATTATAAAATATTCGACTTTTTTATATCGCTATGATATTTTCATGTTATCACGTTCGGGGGTAGTTCACCCCTTCGTTACAGGGGTAGTTTTCTTATAGATACTAATGGGAAGTACATGATTAGAATTTCTTATAATTTAGAATCCCTTATTTAGTAGTTTTTTCTAGATTTTTTAAGTTATTTTTTTTTATATTTAGGGGATGAGTCAACCCCCTTAGCAAGTTTAAGAGTGGACTTTCAACTATATTACGCTATCATTAATATGAAAATAAATTATTTTCTATTTATAAAATGTTATTTTATATAAAAATACAATAAGAATCGCTTTTATTCTTATTGATAATATTCATATATTTTAGTTTTGCCTCATCATATTAATCCCCAATTAGCGGTGATTTTTGATATTTTTCGAAAAACCAAAAAATATGCTCATCTTGATTTTTTATTAACAATAATTTAACACACAGGTTCCCAAACTTATTTCGTCTAACGCCCATTTTGAAAATCAGTTATTTTGTAGCGCCCCCATTTTTTCACATTAAAAACCTTAATAACATATTAGTCTCGCCAACATTAAGCAATAATAATACAACTTTACAATATTAAGAGTATCGGGGTAGCGGACGGAGCGGAGGAGTGGCGGGAGGGCGAGAGGAGTGCAATGCGTGCGTGCGGCGGAACGTACGTCTAGAGGTGGAAAGTTCGAATCTTTTTACTAAATCGATTCATTTGATTCATTCACTTGAAAAAGATTCGTTCGCAACCGATTCACTTTATTATCATGCTAGTCGGACTCGGTCGGTTTTGAATTCCACAAAAACTGTGATAGTTATCTTAACTAACTAAATCTAAACTTATTTACATTTATTTTATTTTGGTATAATTATCATTTTTAAAAATATATTTGAAATAAAACTTTCAAAAACTATAATTAATAAAACCTACAAATGTACCTCCAAATTAAGTCTTTTTCAAAAGAATAGTTAAAACAAATAAAAAAGTTTTTTTAATTGCCAAATGGATATATAGCCAAAACTGACTCAAACCGACAATACGCTAAATTGTTTGCCTAATACACCTCTGGTAATGTGACCAAAATCGAAATATAACAAACCGCTCGACACTTGCCAGGTCGTAGCACAAAAACGACAGATTTGGCGTCATAAAATACCGAATTGCCAAATCTTCGAGTTCGAGTCCAAATCTAACTTAGTGAACTTATGAACGAAACGATCATCCAAACTAGGTTCGTTATTCATCACAGAGCGATCGAACAAGTGGCTTAAAAATGATTCGAATCCATTGAAAACAGGGAATTAATTTATTCGAATCAGTGAACTGATTTGTTCTTTTTTAACGAATTGTTCGCGAACGAGACAGCTCTAGTCAAGTCAGTCGTCGGACGGTCGCGAGCCACGGCTGTGTATTTGGGCACCTGCACTTCGCAAACACGGACCGACGAACGTTGACGGACTAAAATACAGGATTGCACAAATAAATCGTACAATATTTGTTCGCGCCAAACGTAAATTATAATTGAACTTTCTAATTTTAATTTTATTTTCTTTATTTTTACTAGATTAGATAGATAAAAAAAATCCCGCGTTCGGCAAGTGTTAGCAGCAACAATATAATACATATTTACCTCACCTGCGACACTTGAAGACACGAATATCTTTCAGTGTTTGATACCCGTTACTAAATATCATAAGATATAAATAGCGTTGTTAACGCATTAAAATTATTAAATATTTAATATATTTTTAATTAATATTTATACAATAAAATAGAATAAAAATATGAAATAATAAATGGATGTTGTGTAGTAGAAGGATTTTAATTTCAGTGAATTTTAAAATATGAACTAGCTAAAGTTACAAATCACCCATCGCCCCCCAAAATCACATCAGCGCCCCCCAATTTTTTCTGTGTCCCTTACCGCCCCCCTCTAGGCCTCCAGCGCCCACTTTGAGAAAGACTGATTTAACATATGCAGAAAATTTTTAGGATTTTTATTAAGGTATCTGGCAAGGGTGAGAAAATAGGCTAACTTTGCGGTCACTCTTTGCAATTTGCATCGTTTTTTTAGCGATTCTTTTGACCCTTTGTGCAATTGAACCTAAAGTATTTTTTTATACCTTATGTTCATGCTGTGTAATATGGCCGAACAGCACTCGTTGTTCACAAATGCAATTATGATGTGCATGCGTGCGGCGGTCCGTCATATACCCTTTTTTTTTCTTATCTTAGGTCAACCCTTAAAATCGCAGGCGGGGTAAAACTGTTTGACATTACCATCTATCTGATTACCTATTAACGATTAATTTTAACTGATTGGCTCGAAGTTTTATAGTGAAGATATCAACAGTCGACACAATAAGATACTCTTCTCTTTTCTTAAATACATATTATAGATCTAACAGTAAAGTATTATAATACTTGCGAACAATTATATATTTATTGCGTAAAAATTAATCATTTCATAAATTAAATATCCACTTAATTCAAGTTTCAAGTTAAATTAATTATTATAAAAAAGTAATTGAAAATTAATCCAACCGTACCCAGTTTTCTCATCATATTTACCTAAGCAAACAAAAACTATTGTGACGTATAGTATTAGTCGACTGAATATGTTCTGCAAATTAGTCCATGACGTAATCCAACATTCTTAGACCAACGCGAGACTTTAGTACGTGCTTTAATGTTCTAAAAATCGGCTGTAAAATGTCGAGTAATTTTATTTTTAACCCTAGATCTATCCCGCAAACGACTTATTAACTAATTAAAAAATAAGTAAAAAAGTATATTTTGCGCTTTTGGATGTTTCTGAAATTGAGAAAATTGTTTTTCCTAAAAAAACATTTCTTTCATACTTGAAAATCAGCTTTCTATGGCAATACCTACAAGGAAGTTAATTTTTGTGTCTTACACAGGACATATAAAATAATTTTAAGATTAGAGCGGCAGTAGCTAACAATAAGTAAACAAGGGACCATTTTGTACTATTTCTTATTGGCTCGATCATGAATGTATGAGACTGCTAGGTTTCCAAAAGTTGGGAACAGTAATTCAAACCAAAAAAAAAAAATACATCTCAGCATCGGCTCTGTGAGGAACCATAGTGAGTAAGTAGGTAGAAATACTAAAGCCAAAAATGTCTTGGTGAAAATGAATTTGATTTTGAAGGACTTTAGTACCTATTGTTAATAAAAATAAGCACGACAAGGATAAAACATACACAGGGGATAATGGTCGCTTCAAGAGCATTTTTGGGCCTTTCTGCTTGAGGCAACTTAATCTATTTTTTTTTCACAACTGTAAACTGGTATTTTTATGCATTCTTTGCCATCTACAGACTTATATATAGCTTCGGATTTTTTAAAAATATTTTTAAATTTTTGATCTATATTCAGTCTATCTATAATTCCTAAGCAAGCCTTTGGGAACCCCCTATTTTTAAGGTCACGGAGCAGCGTTGCACGGTTGTTAAATATCGAGCTTGATCTTGAGTATAGACGCACCTAAAACGTTACCCGCAGATCTTGACGGATTTTTTACAATTCCAGGCCATTGTACGTTCCTTTATGGTTGATTTTTAATGTAGAAAAAGTGGTTTTCACTTTAGAAATTTTTGTTTTTGACCAATACAGTGATTCAGATACTTTTTTGTATTGTTGACCGTGACTAAGTAAAATATATATTATTCAGAAAATCTTTAAAAAAAAGTTTTTATTTTATTTTACGTTATAAGATTTTCGAGATTTTCGGGGGAGGCGTTTAAACCCCGAAACTCCCCCTCAGATACGGCCCTGAACAATGCAGGACCAGAACTTTATCACATTTAAGATAAAATTTCAATGAACAGTACTATTCTTAACATAAGAATACCTACTACTATTCGTAGGTTGCAGGAAGGTCTAACAGCTGGCCGCAGGAGAAAAACAAGGTAAAGCAGGTAAACCATGGTTTGGTTTATACCGCGAAGTGCAGGACAGTGCATAAGTTAACGTTACGGTAGAAAGCGGTCGTTTCCGAACTAAAGTAAATGAACCATCAAACACGATTTAAATAATAGGAGAAATTATCTTAGCCGAAGATAGACTTTTGGTGTAAAATTTGTGGTTTTAATTTTGTGGGTGCTTAATTTGTAATGTCATAGTAGTTGTCATGTGGAATTTAAATACTTTGATTTTTGTGCTTTTTCTCGGTTGTTGTTGGGCCCAAGACGGGTAAGTTTTCATAGAATTACTGACATTATACATATAAAGTTTAAATGTTGTTATATAAAAATTGAAGTTTCATGCCATAACGTAAGATTTATTAAAAAAAAAAAACTTTAAAAAATTCTACGCATTCTCTAATTTGGTATATTCATCTCTGAATAACATATTCGAGACAAAACCGCAATAAGCGACTGTTTAACTACCTATGCCCTATTAAAGAATATAGTTATTTTAATTTTTTTTTCGAGAGTTGTATGTTAACAAGACAAGAGCTGGGAAGGAATCGATTCCTTTTTAGGGATCCGAAGGCTGGAATCGATTACCTTGTAAAAATACGATCCGTGATCCGGATTTGTTATATAAATTTAAAAGGAACCAGAATGTTATATGGTATTTATGAAACTTCCTGTAAATTTACAATAAGATGTCACATTTATAAGCTGCTTAAGGTCATCTCAAGAATTACATTTCAAAAAATTACGAGGATTCAGCATCGCAAGTTTTGGGATTAAATATATTTAAATTTTAGGTCCGTTTTTCGGATACACCCTGTTAAGTAGGAAAAAATGTTCTATTTTAGGGTCGTTTCTCTTAATCTCAGAAATAACATATTCAAATTATAAGAAAATTCACCAAACCTATACTATGTGTGCCGACTCCTTTGTTTAAGAGTTACAGCACTGGAAAATGAGGCCCAAATTATTCTTCACATCTCCGGCGCTGCGCCGTACTAAATCTCGATTATGTAGTATTCTTATCGTGGTTACCATTCGTAAGTATAAAAACTAAAAAATGATCCGATAAATAGGAATATTGATTCGAGTCCTTTTAATGTCCGGATCCGTTCCGGCTCTGATTTATTTATATATATATATATATATATATATATATATATATATATATATATATATATATATATATATATATATATATATATATATATATATATATATATATAATATATATAAAAAAACTTTCGGATTTCTCCCATTAACTGTAAATCTTAAATTATCATTTGTTTCATCATACTTTCACTTTTAAACAATAAGAGCAAAATTTAGTCCAATGAACCTTATAAAATAAGTCAAAGAAATTATTAAAAACATGTTTCATTTCAATATAAATCCAATTTTCATTTTTTACCCTCAAAAGGGCATTTAAAATGTAGTAAATTTTTAGTTGTGGTCTTTTGCAAATATGAAGGTATCGATATATCACATTGATATTCTGAAAGCTGGCAGTTTTACTCGTATTTAAAAAAAAATTACTGTGGGTCAACTAGGAGCCAAGACATTTTGTTTTAATTCGTTATTTGGTTATTTATAAACATGAGGAGTCACGGCTAGTTCAGTATTTAAATTTTATACAGGGATGCGCAAAAGTCCGGAATAAAATTAATATCTTTTTAACCAGTAACTTAAGAAAAAAACGCTGAAACACGTCAATATATTTTAAATTGTACGCATTTTTTGGCAATAAAATGAAATATTTTTTTTTCAACCCCTTAACTGCAACCCTCCCCAACTTTTTTTTTCAAATGCAAACCTATGTCGTGTACGGGCTCATTGAAAAGCTCGTAAAAAACGGAATCTGACCATACCCTTTTTTTTTAAACTTATGTGTTTACCAGGAAATGAGAAAAAAATCTTTTAAAAACAAAAAGTTAGAAATACCTACTTAGTGCTATCTACGGGTGAATTAACGTAACAGATGCTGAAAATGCCCTTCACCCTCTACTTGGCAGGCTCCTAGGCGATGGTAAAACCCGTCTACGGAATTCCGAATGGCATCAGCCGGTATGTTATGTGATTCCACTCTAATTCTGTTTTTTAGATCTTCAGTATAAGCCGACCTATTTTGATAAACCTTGTCTTTCAGATATCCCAAAAAAAAATCTAATGGCGTTAAGTCTGGGGATCGTGGCGGTCATTCAATTGTACCACGTCGTCCAATCCAGCGTCCTGCAAATATTTCATCGAGATATTCTCTGATGTTAATACCAAAATGTGGGGGAGCGCCGTCCTGTTGGAACCAAAGTGTTTCAGTGGGGATATCTGGATCTGCTTCATTTGGAAACATAACAGCTAAAGCAGGCACTAATTCAAAGCGTAAAAAGTCTAAGTAGCGTGCAGCTGTAGGTTTCCTCAAAAGTATGGCCCTAATATTCTGTTGTTGATGATGCCTGCCAATACATTTACTTTCTGAGGACTCTGCGTATGAGCTTCGCATATCCAGTGTGGGTTTTCCTGACTCCAGAATCGATAATTGTGCCTGTTAACTACTCCATTTAAATAAAAAGTAGCTTTGTCCGAAAAAAATATGTTCAGTGGAAACCCATTATTCTCGTCACATCGCCTCATTACTTCCTCACAAAATTGCAAACGCCTGTCATAGTCATCTTCCAAGAGCTCTTGGACAAGATATACCTTATATGGGTGGTATTTTTCTGTTTTCAAAAACCTTCCAATCGTACATCTAGACGCAGGATTGTTTTGGGCTAATAAAACCGTTGACAAATGTGGATCTTCCTGCAGAGATACGGCAATGTCCAATTTTTGATCTTCGTCTAAAACATGTGGCCGGCCACTTCTGGGCAAGTCCTTCACTGTACCATGTTCTTCAAATTTGTGTAAGATCTTACTCACAGTAGCCTGGGAAATGTGATTTTCCGGATATTTTGTATTAAATAAAGTACACACTTCACTTTGACTCCGCATTCTATCCCCACATCCCAATAATATCATGACTTCGATACGCTGCCTCTCTGACAATACCATTTTTGTTTGGCAAATTAAAAAAGAACACTTTGAAGGTACACAATTAACAAACTAAACAGATTTCAATTTTACCCAGAAATGCTGCAACTTTAAAACTGAGTCAAAAAACATTTTTCTTACCAGGGCATTAAATTTGGTACAAAAAATTTACCAACCTTTTTCTCTTTTTGAAGTACACTGCTTAACAATTGCAATTTTTTTCTGAAAAAATAAATTCCAAAGAATGTTGATGCTAGATTACGTTATCAGTTTTACACATAATCAATAAAATTTGTTGTGCTGCCTGCCCAGGTTGGTCTGTTCTTAAAATTTGTAAACTTTTAGAAACTAGGTACTGATGATCCTTAGCAATTGTTGAGCAGTGTACATCATCAATGCTGAATGCCACTTGATTTGTTTATTTGCAACGTTAATTCACCCGTAGATAGAACTAAGTAGGTATTTCTAACTATTTTGTTTTTAAAAGAGTTTTTTTCATTTCCTGGTAACCACATAAGTTTTTAAAAAAATGGTCAGATTCCATTTTTACGAGCTTTTCTATGAGTCCATACACGACATAGGTTTGCATTTGAAAAAAAAAGTTGGGAAGGGTTGCAGCTAAGGGTATGAAAAAAAATATTTAATTTTATTGCCAAAAAATGCGTACAATTTAAAATCAATTAACGTGTTTCAGCGTTTTTTTCCTAAGTTACTGGTTAAAAAGA
The DNA here is from genome assembly GCA_019359885.1 of Listronotus oregonensis. Taxonomy (NCBI): domain Eukaryota; kingdom Metazoa; phylum Arthropoda; class Insecta; order Coleoptera; family Curculionidae; genus Listronotus; species Listronotus oregonensis. Next base: position 27,092 of record JAHBCN010009412.1, read on the forward strand.
TATATGATTTTATTCCGGACTTTTGCGCATCCCTGTATTACCGTATAGGTTAAACCAAAAACAATAAGTGTAAAGAGTGGTGGTAATCAATTGAATTCCCTTGAATGCACAATATTAAATAATTATAATAATAATAAAAACTAATAAAAAGTTATAAAAAAATAAATATATTTTGTTTATATAAAATTTTGAAAATAAAATAGTAATTATATAGTTTGTGTCAAATATTTTTCGAAATACCGCGAATTTTTTATTGAAAAAAAATATTAAAAAAAAACAATATTACGGGTTTTTAATATTTCATTGCTTTATCCCAAAATTTAAAAAAAAAAGCATCGAAATCGGTCCATAAATGCCGGAGAAACAAAAAATCTGCCAAGAGAACGAATTGGATTGGAACATGCCAAGTTCAATTTTCTCGACGCGTAGCAGTGATGACTCATACGTCCTCTCTCCTCACCGCTTAGGAACTGCAGTTTCTTTAACATTACTTTTTACACTTTTTTTATTGTTTAAACATAAAGTTTAAATATTAAACTAGCAGGCGACGACTTTAGCCCTTAATGTATATGTATATAACATATCTAAAAATGTACTACATTTTTAGACACCCTTGAGAAGGTCAAAAAATGAATATTCGAGAAAACCTTTTACTAAATTTCTAATAAATTTTTAATAAATATTTAACCATTTTCTAAAACAAAAATATCTCGTAAACAAATGAATATTTTTTAATGAAATTTTCTTGTAACTGAAGGGTCATAAATGGCATAATTTCTAAGAGTTTTAAGTGCGTAGATGTTGTTCCCACATACTAAAAAATAGTAGAAATTTAAAAACATAGTTTTTTTTTACAATTATTTAAACAAATTATTGACCGATTTAGATTTGGCAGGTCCCAAATTGACCGTTTTTGAGTACTCTATAAGTAAGCAAAACCTAAAAAAAAACTCACTGAAAAACTGTGACAATAAAACCTATGTTCTGCTCGCTTTTTATTTATTAAACCGTTGTTTTAAACAATGTTACGGTCAAGCAAAATCGGATCCCTTAATATATAGAATATTTGTTATAGATACATAAATATTTCGATTAGGGAAAAAGTTCCCCACTAAGTGTATCGGTGTCTTTTTTTAACATATGAAGATAATAAAAGATAAAAATACACTCAGTGTGCATTGGTTTCATCAATGGTTTTCACTAGTAGACTGACTGTCAGGCGATTGGCATCGGGACATTAATGAAGTTAAAATTAAGATTTTTATTAATTTTTCAGATTGATTTAATACAAAATATAATTTTTGAGTTATTGGTTATTTACACTTGGTCTCGAGCCGCCACTGGTGTTTCACTCGTTTTTGGGAAAAGTATTACGGTAGAGTTAGCAGATACCTTTAACATATACACAATCAAGAAATGCAATTATTTACAGTTCATTGGATATTATCTTATACAGTATTATAGCAATTATTATTAAACCGTATTACATTCATAGACACCGTTATGCAGATAGTTTGAATTCCTTACTAAAGTATTATTTCACCAATTTTTTGTCTTAAGGCTGATTTGCATTGTGTAAAGTAACAAGTGTAGGTAAGAAGTGCTGCAAGTGTTAAGTGATTAGTAAAACTTGCATGTATGACCGTTGATTTTACTAATAATTACTTGTTTAAATGTTTGAGATATTTTTAAAAATTTTCCGAATAACGAGAGATTTGGTTATCAGCGTGTCATAAAAGTACCGTTGAGGTAGTAGAGAGAGTCAAAAATTTAAGGAAATGTTAGTTTCCCTAAATGTCTTAAAAAAGGATAATTGATTTTAATGTTTTTTGATGCATAGTCAGACATTTTTAAAGAATGTTCCATAAATGGTATTATATTGAACTTTATATTTTGCAAAGAGTCTTCACATAAAAAAACATACTTAATTATAACCCCGCCACAGAGTTTTATAGTTTTTGGATAATAAAGAAAAAAACTGCAAAAATGGTAGTTTTAGCTGACCTATATGTAAAGTGTAGAGTATCATTAAAAAAATAATTTAATTTGCAATGAATAGTTAAGTAACACAGGCACACAAAAAAAAAAGTTCGAACCAGATATTGGTATCTTCCTTATTTTTTTTCGGTGCGCTAAAAAGAATCCGAAGTCGGAATTTACCCATCACCCGGGGGCTTTTGCCCCAGCAACACCCCAGCCCCCCCAAAGGGGTAAAAATTTTTATTCATTTGAAAAAAAAAAAATACTGACAATACGTTTTTTAATGTTGTAAAAACAAATATGAAGTTAGAATTTCCCCAAACCCCCCTTTAATTTAAAAAAGCATACAAAAAACCTAAGGGCAAAAATTTTATTTTATTAGAAAAATTTAAAATAAAAAATCGAAATACTTTTTTTGGGGCGCTAAAAATGAACATAAAGTCAGAATACCCATCACCCTTACATTTTGCTCCAGCAACCCCAGCAATTTCCCTCCTTATTGGGTAAAACTTTATTCACTTAGAATAGTTGTAATAAATATCGTACAATACGTTTTTTTGGTGTACTGAAAACTTTAGATATTTATTTTAATTCTTCAAATAAAATAAAATTTTACCCCTTTTGGATGTTGCTAGTTTTTGGGGGTTGGTGGGGTTGCTGGGGTTAAAATTAAAGGGTTGGGAAAAATTCCAACTCATATTTGTTTTAAAAACTTGGTCAATATTTGTTATACTTTTTCAAATGAATAAAATTTTGGGCCCTTTGGGGGGAGGCTGCAAATTAAAGGTGATGGGTAAATTCTAACTTTATATTCGTTTTTAACACGCCAAAAAACGTATTGTCAGATATTTATTATATCTTTTTCAAATGAATAAAATTTTGACCCTTTGGGATGGGGAGTGCTGGGGGGTTTCTGGGGCAAAATGTAAGGGTGATGGGAAAACACTTCATATTCGTTTTGCAAAAAACGTATTGTCAATATTTATTATATCTTTTTCAAATAAATAAAATTTTGACCCTTTGGGATGGGGGGGCGGGGGTCTTTCTGGATCATGGGAAAAATTCCCTCCCTTTTTTAACCAAAAAACGTATTGTCAGACATTTATTTTAAATCTTCCAATAAAATAAAATTTTTGAAAAAAAGGTTGGTTTCTGGGTGATGCTAGGGGTTGCTGGGGTTGCGCATATTTTTTTTACTTGAAAAAAAGTATTGTCAAATATTTTTTATTTTTTTCCAAATGAATAAAATTTTGACCCTTCGGGGGGGTGCTGGGGGGTTTGCTGGGGCGATGGGTAAATTCTGACTTCGGATTCGTTTTTAGCGCACCGGAAGGTACTTCACATATCTGGTTCAGAACTTTTTTTTGGTGTGCCTGTGTAATATACAATAGGGTATATACCCCGTAAATAAAACTAAAATGCGCCAGCCTGTACAAAAAGTGTAAACTGTTTCTGAATAACAAACAGACCTTGAATTGGCGTCATAAGATGAAAAAATTGTTTTCTTTTTTGTGTTCTTGGACAACTGTTTATATACACATGCCTTCTATTTTAATTTATTTTTTATATTGTTATAATAAATAATAATGGTTTGTTTTTACTTACTTTTTTATTTGACGAAAGCTAATTATCTAAAAACCTATTTTCATAGGGCCAACCAATTTTTTTGCACACAGACGCCGTCAAAACAGGTCAACCTAAAAGCCGAAATAAGAAATAATAATAATGTCGATATAATCTTTTGTTACTTTTAAATAGCACTAATTTTTTAAAGGTGCTGTCCTATAATGCGTAACCATATTGTTATAGCACTCGCAGTCTAAAGATAAGGGTTAAAATGCTTATACATATTTCTACTGTCCAAAAAGTATAAACAAAAATATATTTATTATTCAATACAATAGGCTGGGTGAACATTCATGTCTTATCTCCATTTTGTTTTTGAGCTAAAATACTAAAATAGTTATAGGTATACACCACTTCTGAGAGACACCTGGTAGAGAAATTTGTATGACAGAAAATAAAAATCTTTTAATTTCTAAAAATTTAATATGTTTGTAATTTAAATAAGAGACACATTGTCTAGAACTTTATATGAGAGAAAATGAAAATATTTTAATCTTTAAATGTAATGTATTTTTTTTAATTTCCATTTATTTTAATTTTAAAAATATTTAAAAAATGGTGAATTAACTTTTGCGACAAAAGTCTTCTGGTTCTTCCTCTAAGTTCGGATGTCGTTACTATGTCGTATTCTGACATAATAACTAAAATACAGCTGCCTTGGGTTAAATAATTTTATATTTATTTTTATCTCCTTAATTATATTTTTTTTATTTTATTTATTAAAAGGAATTCACTTGATACCCCTTTTGTATTTATCAAAAAATAGGGGGTTATTGGTCATAGATCGACCATTGTAAAACAACTGGTTTTCCCCAAAACCTTTTTTATGGATGGTTGATGGTTGTTGGTACGATAAAAGAGGAGTCCCGACTTAAAAATAATATTAAAATTATAATGGAAAAAACAAAAATCTTATACACCTTTTTTTTTAAATTTCTAGAATAATAAAGTAACACCCAGGAATTAAATTATTTGTGAAAATTCGTAAGTTTAGTTCATTATTTTAATTACCTACAGTTTTACAGGGTGTCCTATTTTCGTGTGTTTTACGGGCTTTCGCTTATGAGTAATTTAAAAAAGATGGGTTTTCGGGACACCAGCATTTTTTTTTAAAAAACGAAAGATGCCGCAAATAGATTTGTCCTACCCCCCCATTTTTTCCAAAAGGGTTTTTTTTTAAAAAAGTTGTATTTTCGGTTCCCCCTCGTATCCGGTATCTGATAACTTATCGAAAAGATAAAAACGGGCCCTTTGTTTTTTTACGCAGAGTACAGTGGCGTACAAAAAATTTTTTTTCTCGGATTTACTTTCTTTGAGATAAAAAAATTGCACTTTTTTAAATGGAAAAACCAATTTTTTTTTCCCCAATTTTTCCCAACCACCGAGAGCTTTCTAAAAATAAATATAGTCAAACCCCTTATTTTTATAAAACAAAACATGCAATTATTTCCCTTTTAACATAGGCGGCTTTGGTGCCTTCTCCCCCCAAAAAAAATAATCTAGTAATATAAACTTTTTTTAAAACAAGCCCCCTTTAATGGATAAAAATAACAATTTTACGCTAGAATTGTTTTAGCCTTAAAAGACAAACTAATTTTATAAATACTGTTCGAATTGGGTGACCATGATGTCTTATGCATTGTTGGATAGCTCGGGTAGCTTTTTAAAAAGCATTTTCAAATATAAAAGAGCAAGCCGCAACCTCTAAAGGCATTTTCCGTGGCCTCTCTTAATTCCTCAATTTTTCATACCTCCTCGAGTTTTTTACCTTCAAATATCCCCAAAAAAAAAATAAAAAAAAACTGAGAGGCCCGGCCCCCGGGGGGCCATAAAAGGTCCGTGCGGGGGGTATAAATCAATTAGGAAAATTGCCCCAAAACCCGTGTTGTATCACCTGAAATTTGGGAGCAGGAGCTCCATTTTTTTTTGGAAATAGATGTCATTTACTTGAACCAAGGGAATATCTTCATAATGGGGCTTTTTTTTTTTGAAGGATTTGTATGTTTCATCAGAATTAAAATTTTCCCCTTTGGAAAAAAAATTTCAATTCTTTTTCCCCAAAAAAAGAAACAAGAAACTTGAACCCAAAACCCTTTCCCTGGTTTTCCCCGGGAAAAAAAAGGGGTTTTTATTTTCCTGGCCCCAAAAAACCCTTTAGTTATTTCATTGAGGATTGATTGATTGATTAAAAATAAATCCAAGTTGAGGTTTTGTCCGCCCCGACACTGCAGCCTCTTTTTGTTGTATCTCTTGTGTATTTGTTTCAGTTAAAAGGTTTAAACCCTTTTGATAGGTGTATAGCCCTTTTTTCTGTTCTTTTTGGTTCCACCCCCCGGGGGTTTTTGGGCCCCCATGAGGTTTTGATTTTTCTCCGGGATGTAAGTGCAGGGCACTCATATTTTGAGGGAGGGTGCCCTTTCCCTTCCCATAGTCTGCAAAGGGGGTTTTTTCTCTATAGATGCCCATAGTGTGATATGTTAGAGTAGTGTCCGGTTATTAATCCTGTCACTACTCTAATCTGATTCCTATTTAGTTTTAGTAATTCACTTTTTAATGCTTTCGATGGTGAAAAAAAAATTGATTTACTGTGATGTTGTTTGGAATTTTGGTTCCAGTATGACTGATGTTGTGTTTTTAAACCACCGAGTCATGTAAACCCCCAACCGAGGCTTTTGGTATTCCAAAAACAGGGGTTTAGGACACACAAACAGTGCGGAGCCTCGCCTGGCCAGGAGTCTGCATTTTCATTGCCTTGTATTCTTGTCCTGGCACCCACGAAAGGGGCCTTTTTTTTGGGGGCCCGGTTTAGGAGGCATTTTTGACAGTTCCAAACCAAACCCCTTTTTTTGACTTGTTGGGATGCCAAAGCTTTTATGGGCTTTTTTATCAGAAAGATAGTAATGTTCCCCCCCCCCTTTATCCTCTCCTGTTCTCTCGCAGACAAAATTTTTTGGCATATGTTTCCGCCTGGAAAATAGTGGCATATTTCCCCCCGGGGAAACATGCATTAAACCTGGGGGTCATACCATGTATTCCTGCGCCGGCTCCATTATCAGTCTATCCATCGGTATACCAAACCAAATTCCGAGGGCGACCAGGAGATCGCTCACTACCGCCCCAGGTGTTTTGGGGTTTTTTATGGTCTGTGTGGGGATTTATCCTTTTTTGGGATTGTATCACTGCTCATCTCAAATAGGGGTTTTGTTTTCCTTTTTGGGGCCAGGCCCCAGAGCACCAGTTGCCGTTACATTTCAGCCTGTATGCCCAATCCTCGCCTCCGCCTTAATAATTATACCAAGGGGGGGAGGCTTAGGGGGGTTTCCATGGCTGCAGGGTTTGGGGTGCTTCTAATAGCCCCTTATCTCTATTGAGGATACCCGCACTGGGAAAAGGGCTTCGTCCGACCAAATGATTTCCTTTAAAATTATTCTGCCTTTCCCCATATTGAGAAACCAGTTACAAAAAACCCCCCCTCCGCTCAGGATCGCCAGGAGTAGATTGTGCCAAATTTATACTTGTAAGGTTTGAATTTTTTCGTTTCAATATTTTTTTTTTCTTTTGTTTTGGGGTACTTTCCCATATTTTTTTTTTTGCCCCCAAGATGTCCCTGGGGGATTTTCAACTGATGCCAAATCATTTATTTCAGTTACTTCATTATCTTTACTATAATTCTTCGGCCTAGGTTTATTAAAGACCCCTATTGAATTGATTGTTTTGTATTTTACGAAATATGCGCCTGTCTTCTTTTAGAACATCTATATAGAAATCGAGAAAAAAGCAAATTTGAAAAAAATATTATTCGTTCTTCTAACGTACCTATTTATAGATAAAGTCCCCCGCCTCCTCGACGTCTTCGTTGGATAATATGAAAATCTATTCAAACATACTTTTCAAAAAAGTTTTTTTTTTTTGTGCCATATTTTTTAAATTTAAAGATAACGATAATCTAGGAACAGCATTAAAAAATTCAATAGCAATCATTTGACGTTGATTAATTTAACTGCCCTTAATTTAAACCAAAGCCGCCTATGTTAAAAAATAAAAATTGCATGTTTTCATGCTGTTTATTAAAATAAGTTTCGACTATATTATATGTATAAAAACTCTCAGTCTGGCAAATAATATGACAAAAAAAAATACGGGGGGTTCCATTTAAAAAATGCAACTTGGCTTAAAACTCAAAAAAGTAAATCCGAGAAAAAAATTTAAATACGCCATTGACTGCGTAAAAAGTTCATAAGGGCCCCTTTTTATCTTTTCTATAAGTTATCAGAACCGAGATACAGGGGTAACCGAAAATACAACTTTTTTTAAAAACACCCTGTAGCGAAGAAACTAAGGGGGGTAGGGCAAATCTGTTTGCGGCATCTTTCGTTTGACAAAAAAAAGCACG
>JAHBCN010009413.1:9241-35198 GCA_019359885.1 Listronotus oregonensis
TATTTTTACAACTTCTGCTCCGAAGCATTAGCTGTCAACCTTTTGTTATCCCAATTAGAAAAAATTAAAAAAAGTTATTCAGATGCATCCCTTTATTGTCCACTTCACATTTCCCACTTTGCCGCACCTTCATCTCTAGAGTTTCGAGACTGAAATCTTATATCAGTAATTTACATCTGACTTCACTCTAGACACTTGTAGTATGTGAACACTTAGACTTTAACATAAGGGGTAACCGGGAAAAAAAAATTTAAGACAGATTCGGTAGATACCTTGGTTAGGGTCTTTTCAAAAAGGACATATGGTTAAACATGTAGCTCTTTAGACAACATTAAACTAAAGAACACACTTGTTGCATTCTTAGAAAATTAAAAATATTTAATTAAAAAAGTAATGAAATACTTATATTTTCCTTAGATACATTATTCTACATGCTTTCGGAAAAAAGGGATTTTTAATGGTGCCAGTAAAAAGTTTAAATCAAAAAACAAAAAATAAAGATTACCTTGGGAGATGAAATGAAGATTTTGAGAAGTGGATTGAGATGATTTACTACCCTAATTTGAAAAGGCCCTTCATTAGTCATTTTAGGTAATTGCCGGCTACAATAGAAGGTTGTTAGAAAACTGGCCTTAGTGGTGATAAGAAAGAAAAATAATTTAAATTTATCTTAAAAAGTGTCCCAGACCAGAAATCTCTGCGGCAGATTGCATACATTTTTCTTTCGTCATTACATACGATTGTTTTTTTCAAAAAAAACCCCGGTGACACCCCCTTCTAAAGCCTTAAACACGACCTTCGAACGTTTTTGATAAATTTATTTTTAAAATATAAGCATCTTACTGTGTTAATGAACTTAATAAATAAATGATTATTACTGTTTTGTTTTATTTATTTTATAATTTAATATAGGAAGCAGCTAATGAAGTTATATATATATGAAATAAATCGACTTATCTTTAGGAATCTTTAAAAAAATTGTAAATTTGCATAATAAGGGATATTAAAACCATCCCTTATAGTGAGATATTTTACGGATATTTTAATTCAACTGTAAAGAGTTTGCCTAAATAAAAACAAAAACATAACAGGTCTGTTTGATATTCAGAAAGGCACTATTTTACATTTTTTTACGTACCTAAGCCCCAGAATAAATACCCATATAAGCGTTCTAATTGAAGGTGTATTTAGAACTAAGTGGTAATAAAAAGTGTAAAATAGTGTAAACTATTTCTAAATAACAAACACTTAATAAATAACTATTAATCGCACTAGATAGGCAAAAATGATAATTTTTAATAAAATATGGCCAAACATCAAGCTTTTACAATTTTGCAAATATATGAACGGGGAAAAAAAAAAATTTATAATTTTTAGTTATTGTAATCTAACAACAATTTTTTTAGGATATTAAAATTTTGAAATTCCCTTCCTCAGTACGGTCCTGACTAAAATTTTTTATATCAGCCAACTTAAATTGAAAAAAAAAATTTTAAATAATATGTAGGAAAAACCCGCATTGCCAACCTAAAAATGTTAGCTTGGACAAACTATACCACATCTTTCCAGTGTGAAATCTTATGGATTGGATTGGCCGTTTTTGCGAAAAATATTGATTTTGCGAAAAAAAGGTAGGGACCATTTTTGTAGATTTTGAGGTAATCTTCATTTTTTGTCTAAACAAAAATTCTCTTATTCCTATAAACTTACTGTTTTTTGCCATTCAATTGTGTCTACGTAAGTACGGTAAACCTATTTTAAAAACCCTTAAATAACAGTTGAACCTATTTTAGGTATACTATGTCCATTAACCTTAATTGTATAAGTATTCGTATTTTTTTTTAATTTTAACTTATGTATTCAGCCACATTTCTTATTTTTTTTTATTATTTAAGTAAATAGAGCGGTTTTAGAACTCTTTATTTATCAGTGTTTTTATTATTACTTTCTTTAAAAAAAAACACTTTTTTAAATTAAAAAAAAAATGGTTTATTTGGTACATATTGTCAAATTTGGTTCAGTTAAGTCAGTAATCCTATATGTACAATACTTAAAAAATAAAATTACATAAGTTTATACAAAGATCTATCTATATTTGTTTAAATTTTGGGTAATTCGAAATCATATAAGTATAAAATTAAGCGGTAATTTAAGTTTTATTTGTTAGTTCTGGTTCCTTCAAACCACAAGGAACACATTATATAATAGGTAAAAAACATATTTTGGTTTAAGTCCCTTGTAAGATTTCTTTTTTTAAATATGGTTTTGCTAAAAATAGAGGTCCTGGCTACTTCTGGTTAGTCGCAAAACATATATTCGACGCGTAATGCAAATCTAAGAAAGGCATTTTATAATTTTCCAAAATTGAATTGAATAACAAAAAAAAAACAAAAAATTTGATTTTTGATGGTAACTCAAAAAAACCCTAAGAAATATTTGAAATTGCAAAACCAACCCCGAAGTTCTATTTTCCAATTTATAATTTTAAAACGCTAAAAAGCCCCGGCGACATTTGTTATCGTTTGGGTCGAAAAAATTACGTCACACTAAATTTTTTTTAGGATTAATCAAGGGAATTAAAATTTTTAAAAATTTTCGTTTGAACACCTTAAAAAATTTATTTTTATTGAAAATGTAACCTAAAGTTAGTTATTCAACAAGTTAGACAATCAATTGTCAATTAACAAAATTGTTTCGAACCTTGTCTTTATTGAACATTAAAAAAATATTTAAATACTTGTCATATAAATTTTTTGCGTCGTGAAGACTTTCTTATATTATGTATACTATGTATTATATAGGAAGATCACGCCATAAAAGTTTAAAACATTTTAATCCTTTGTTTATAACAGTTTTATAACTTTGACAAAGAATAAAAAATCAAAGAAATATTGTCAAAGTTATAAAATCATTATAAACAAAGACTTAAAATTTTTAAACTTTTATGGAGTGATCTTCTTATATAATACATATTATACATAATATAAGAAAGGCTCCACGACGGGAAAAATGTATAAGACAATTATTAAAAAAAAGTTAATGTTCAATGAAGACGAGGTTCGAAACAATTTTGTTAATTAACAATTGTCTAACTTGTTGAAAAATTAACCTTAAGTTAAATTTTCTACGGGAATAAATTACTTAAAGTGTTCTGAATAAACCATAATTTTTTAAAATTTTTCAATTAATATTTAATACCCTAAAAACAGTTATTTAGTGTGAAGTACTCGGTTTTGACGCCGAGCGCGCAACCAAAAATGGCGCGCGGAGGCCCATTTTTAAGTTAAGTTAAAATTATAAATAATGTAGATAGAACTTCGGGAGTTGGGACTTTTTTATCGTAAATTTCCTTTTCTTTAAAGATCTGTTTTGCAATTTCCGCTATCTCTTATGGTTTTTAAGTTATCATCAAAAATCCAAATGACTTTTTTTCGTTTTTGTTAATAACAATTGCAATTTTTATTGGCAGAAAAATCCTTAAAACGCCTTTCTCAGATTTACATTTCGTGTCCAAAAAGCTATATATAAAAAAACAACAACAAAATAGTATGTTTAGTTATTCCAAATTCTCCAATATGGCATTCAGGCAGACATGTCTAACCAGAACTAACCAAAACAAGATAAGTCGTCAGACATGCAGGCTGATACGTTGGGTCGTTAGGAATACAAAAAATTAACGTTATTATACAATGTAATTACTTTAAACAATAAAAAAAATATATAGCATATCATAATTTATAAGGACTGGGCATAAACACTTCTCTGGAAGATTGTCAAGTTCTCATGAACCGACCAGATTTTAGCAAATCTACCAGTGATGCGCATTGTTTTTAGTACTGCTTTCCTTATTTCTTGGGTAAATTTTTTCGTTACCAATTTAAAAACACTGTTAAGGCATATTTTTTTACAATCTTTTTTCCATACAACAATTTACATGTTTAAAAGTGTTAAAATTTATACTTAATCTTAACTAGGGCTTCGGAGACGAGATAGAGAGTCTTCGTTCGTCTTTTGTCTCGAAGTATTTTATCTCGTCTCGAGATATTTTGTCTCGAATTTCGAGACGAGACGAGACGAGATAAAATCCTTCGAGACAAGCTCGAGACGAGACGAGACGAGACATCTCGAAAAATTTTAATGACTTAAAACTTAAGTGAACTAACTGTAATAAATCTCCAACATATTTCTAGTTCTTAAGAATTGTACAGGTTGTTTAAGATTTAGTGTTACAAACTTCGACAGCAGTTGGATCTTGCAAAAATAAGTTTCTATAAGAAACAAGAAATCCATCGTTTCAGAATACAGGGTGTTAAAAAAAGGAGCTAAAATTAATTGCTTTAAAAAGTATATCACCCTGTGGTTTTATTATTTTTTTAAATTATTTTGAATATTTCACTCATCTACATATTTTTCCATAAGGAAGTGGTATTATGGAAAAATTACAGCGGAAATTCCACGTCGTCTACGAAACGTGGTTTTTCCACTTACTGTCAAATTGACAATACGAAATTGTTAAATAATAATGACGTTTTGTTAAATTAATATTTAATTTTAAGGTAATGAACTATCTACGTTTTTGATTCGTGAAATATTCTCCCCAAATACCGCTCGTGCTTTAAAATTTACCAGATATTTTTTTACTCATGCCTGTTTTCTTTAAAAATTTCACTCTTCCCTAGGACCTGTAAAATTATGAGAAAACACGCTATCGGGAAAAATTATCTGTAATTTTTAAGCACTCGTGGTATTACCCCCGATAAGACAACTTAAAATACAACTATTTTGTCTCTTGATTTTTTTTAAATTTTGCTTTGCTTCCAAGAAAAAATTAAAACCGATTCTTTTTTATACCCTTTTGAAAAATAGGAGTTTTACTTTGTCTCTCGAAAAAAACTCAAATAACGAAAAAGTTGTATTTTAAGTTGTTTTATCAAAGTAATTGTTTTAAAAAAATTATGTACAATTAAAGCTTTTTTTTTACTTTAGGACCCTGCGTATTTCCAATTTCGAAACGATGCATATCCGAACTTATGTTTATAGAAACTTTTTTTGCAAGATCTAACTGCTGTTTAAGATTTTAAAACTATTGCTCAAACACCCTGTATAATTATAAGAAAAATTTCTAGAAAACATTTTACCTGTGTTTTGTAATAGTGTTGATGACTTATGTTCCATTATCTTTTAGATTTTTTTTCTATTTTGTGGACATTTTTATGTCACTTATATGTTCTATATTTTTATTTTAATTAAAAAGCAAATTATTAAGTTCATTATTTTATTTTTCGTTGCATATTATGTGTGTCCGTAAAGTCTGAAATCACCAATTTTTTGAGAAAACTACACAATTTTAAGAAAAGCTCAATCACGTCAACTTTTCTTTACAGGCGTGTTATAAAAAAATATAAGCATTTATACAGGGTGTTCCATTTTAAAAAAATATTAATTCACCTTCTTACTTCTTACAAGCTTCAAACACAAGAATGAACTAAGAAAAAATATCAAAACATTTAAAAAAGGCAACCGCTTTATAGATCTTTAAATGGTAAAAAACAAGCAAAAACTATTGCCGCATCCCGAATAAAACGGTGTGTCGGCAAAGTTATAAGGGACGCGGCGGCACTTTTTGATGCCTATGCAGAGGGTTGTTTTGAATTTTTTTCTGTTAGTTGAGGATTTGCCGCTATTATGTTTTAAAAAGTTTTAATTTTAACTAAAAACAATGCATCCTTCTTTAAATACATACCAGTTTGCAGCAGATTTTGCAATTAGTTTGTAGGTATATAATGTACAGGGTGAGTCAACGATGGCGAGGAGTAAGTAATTTAATGCCTTGAATATAAGATGTGTAGATAATGTGCTTATGTAAGTATTAGGTATATGGTTAAATAGTATGTTAAATTTTAACGATATTTTGAATTAGACAAGGCACGTCCATAAAGTATTAGGGTGCTACAAAAGTAATTTTTTAAAATATAAAATAGAATACCTATACCCTATCATATTTTTACAGTTTTGAATTATATTTATTTAATTCTAGAAATTCTCTATACCTATATCATATTTTATACCAAGACAGTTACGTAGGTATAATAATACCGCCATTTAGGATAGTTTGGGTATACTTAATTATTATGGAAAAAGTTAAAAATTGGTAAAAAAAAATGAGAATGAGTATTTCTAGAATTAAACATTGGAATTAATAATGTAATGATAAAATATGTGTGTTTCATTTAAAAAATATGTCTTTTTACCACCACCTTGTGCACTGTGCAGGCAAATTAGTTTAAAAAATATGTAACATGTACCTAAAAATAAAAATCGACGGGTCCAAGCATTTTTATTAAACTTCCGATCTAATTTTTATTGAAATTATCCTATACATTACTAATGCACTGTATATTGAAATTAATTTAATTGAAATAAACCAAACAACTGAGAAAACGAGACAAAACGGAGACGAGACGAGACAAACGTTTGTCTCGTCTCGACCCTTGTCTCGTCTCGTCTCGAAATATATTATCTCGAAATTTCGAGACGAGACGAGACAAGGCTTTATCTCGTCTCGTCTCGCGGCAACTCTAATCTTAACACCTCGTATTGTAATTAAACGGATTGTAAAACAAAGTAATTTTTAAAAATAAAAGTGACAATATATTTTTGCTTTTTAAAACATCATAATATGCTTTATTTTTAGATTTACGATATAGTTGATAATTCCTGTTATACTATCTCTCAATAGACATAAAAAATAAACATGTTGAAAAATATTTATTTGTATTTTGTAAAACATTGGAAATGCATGTTTCAGTTTTTTCCTTATCTTTTTAAATGACCCGGGTTACCGATAAGTGCTCAGTGAGATCTCATTCCGGGAATGACGCATCATTTGGATTTGGAGTATCTTAAATCATCCAAACATAACCAAATAGTTATATTTTTATACGATTACAGCTGTTTTAGAATCGTCAATAACAATTTTATTCTCAAAATGTTGCCACCAAAAAATATACCCTAATTTCTAAAACACTTTATATTGATTCTATTGAAAATAATGAGAGGTACCCTCTTTCTTTCCCTCGAACTTTCTACTTTTTTCACTTTTTTATCCGTAAAACCCGTAGTTTTTTCCTTCTCCAAATTTCCAAGTATTTGGTTTTTGTGTTAATAAACCACCTCTTACCAGACTTAAGACAGCTATAATACGTACTTAGGTTTTAAGTCTTCGTAAACTGTCCCAAGAATAAAAAAACCAACCGGAAGATGGCGGTTAATACTAATCCATTTTTTGTAATTTTGGGTATTAGCTTTTTTAAACGCACTTTAGGCTAAAAGCATTTCTAAATATTTAAAAAACATTGTTTAACTTAAAATTTAACATCAAATAGGTTTTTTTATGAAATATTTTTTCTATAAATAATGTCTTATTTAAAAGGATCAATATATATTTTTCCAATTTTTAGTCAACTTTATGCCAGTATCAAATGGTTTTAAATACCACTTTAAAAATGTCTGCTTTGCAAGAGGAATTAGATAAGCCTAGGTAGATTTATTATTATGTTTATTACATATATTTTTTTGAATTGACAGCCATGTATTTAAGAACATAGTTACCGCAGTTCTTTTTCTTACTGTACATTGTCATATATACATATCATTTATTAAAAAATTATGTCACGAACCACAGCCAATGGGTTCCATTAACAAACGTTACACTTCTAAAATGCTTTTTTTATACAGAGGACTTAATTTTTATATTCATTACTGTTTTTCGTCATGTCATCCTTAAGCCATATTGAGAGTTCACAAGCGCATGCTACTACAATAAAACTTTTGAAGTTCATTGTCACTATGAGATCTGACATGTCTGTTGGATCTTAAAAAAGTTTTATTGGGAACGGGTTCATCGGAAAATTTCCTTTTTCTTCTTATTTCTTCCTCTTGAGAACTGTCAAATTCTATGACGTCCATATAGCAAATCGGTTTTTCGCCATTTCTTGGTTTTGTGGTATAAAGTTTAATAAAATGACGTTTTTCATGAAATGGAGTGTGGATGGCAGGTGTGTTCTCTGACCAAAATTCCCTAAAACAAAAACAAATACATTTGATAATCTTATGCATAATATCTTTGCAGGTGGGGATAAAATAACTTGGGTCTTGAATATTAAGCAGTATTAAAAAATAAACCTACAGGGTATTTTGGTAAAAAAAAACTACCAACTCTAGTTTATAAAGTACTCTGTACATAAAATTAATTTTATGTCATACTAGTTCATTATTGTGTTTTAATTGCTTAGTTACTAACTACATTATAGTGCACTTTAAATCCGTACGGGCATAAAGCGCACTTCACGGCCCTTGCGGGCATAAAGAGCACTTTACGTCCCGCGCGGGCATAAAGACATCACCGAAGTATCCAAGCAGCACAGTTTCATTAATAGGTACTACACAGTTTTCTGTCATCTACTTTATTAATTTGTTATATTTTTTGTCGTAGGCATCTCTCGATTTCTTCGGTTGCAAGTTTTGTGTTGCTTTTTCCGTTTTTTTATGCGATTTCGTCAGAAATTTCAAAACTTTCCTGCATTTTGACCTTTTAAGTTTGACTGCTAGCAAAATTTGATTTCCATAGCAACGATTGTAAGCCAACTAGTATAAAAAAAAATTTTGTTAAATTCAAATTCAGGTTTTTGTATTTTTTTAAATATTTACTAGTATGACATAAAAGTTTCTATACACCGCGGGTATTAAAAGATGTGTATTGCCCTTAGGCGACTTATAAACCCCAGCGCCAGACGCCCTCGGGTTTGTAAGAAAGTCGCCCTTAAGGAGACATCTACTTAAGGGGGTATTCTGGTTTAAAAATTTGAAAAAATCAATTTTTTTTCATTATATTTTCAAAGTTTAGATATTCAAAAATAGGTCCTAAAAAGATTTTTAAAAATTTTAATTATTTTCCGAGTTAGAGAGTATTTGATGACGCGGGGACTAAGCTGATTCTATTAGAATGAATCGAACAATATAGTCCAGGCAGTCAAGCTCAAAATAGTGTTATACCTTCGAATTTTTTATATATGCACCGATTTTCTAGAAAATTTGAAATTAAGCTTATCTTACCCTCCATATCAAAATCTATATGGTCGCAAGGTGTGCAAATTGTTTTTAAGGGGTTAAAATCAGCCCTTATGGAAAAAATATATTTTATAGGTTTTTGGCCTTTTTTCGATTCAAATGTCTTTTATTTATGTAGGATAAATATCCCATCGTATTGTATAATATAAAATTGGTGTATTTTGAAATATCAACCCTTAAGAATCTTTAAAAACTACCCTTTTAATGAAAATAATATAGAAAAAAATCTTTTAACGATTTGTAACATTACAATTACAGTTTTCTGGAAATAATTAATAGCATTTTAATAAAATTATTAGTTACTACTTTTTAAACTCCTAAAAACTACCCCTTTGCAGAAAATGAAATAAAAAAATATCTAATGACTGCCAATTTTTAGATTTTGCGTATTTATAGTATTACAGTTTATTATCTTCACTTGAAATAATTTTTAATTGTCTACACCCTAGCAACGTGACAGGTTGCCTACTAAAATCATTGAATAACAATTTTTTTTAAAATCACAAAAAAACATATAATTTAAGCTCATTTTTTTTTAAACTGTGCATCTCTAATCAGTAAAACTTTTATATGTGATAAATAATATACAAATAAAGTTATTGGTGCAAGGAATAAGTTTAATTTTGATTTTGAATGAAGTGACATTAGTTTTATGGCGATTTTTTTTTTAGTTTTAACTATTTTACACCATATCTCACTGAAATTTTAGTAAAAAAGACTTTTATCGGTACTCATTTTAAAGTTTTTTTAAGGTCTTTAAAAAATATTTTAGGACTTTTTGTTGAAAAATGTACCCTTTTCCCGTTATTTGAGGTTAAGTACTTAATCACGTAAAATGAAAGATCTTCAAGCAGCTATAACTTGCTTAGGTAGAACTTTAAGATCTTCATAAACAGCTTAATTTCTTTGTTTTTTTATAAGCTTTATTTTTGTTCATTACACTTTTTTCGATAAAACGCATAATAACAGAGTTATGCGTAAAAAACAATTGAAAAATGAGTTTTTTAACGAAAAATCGCACTTTTCAATTGCTAATAATTCAAAAGCTATTGATCTGGCGAAGAAACTTGACATGACATTTTTTACTTCAAATTTGGTCATCTATCGATTTCTGGGGATATTTTGGGTAAAAAATTGCCCACCCCCGAGAGGGGGTGGCATCCACCCCAGGGGTGGTTGCGCACATCGGCACCATATAGATTTTGCTTTTCGACCATCCATCTATCATCTGTCAAATTTTCAAATAAATCGGTGCATATAGAAAAGGTTCGGAGGTGAAATGCTTGACTGCCTGGACTAATAAGCGTTTTTCTCGAAACTACTTTTGTCAAGCTGGAGTGCATGATATCTGAACTTCTACTGAACCAATTTATTTGAAATTTTGTGAGACGCTTCTCTATACATTCCTTTATATCACCAAGCAGATTCAAGTCAAATTTACTATTTTTTAAAAATTAGGAACCTAAAAAAAGGTGAGTTTTTTTTTTAAATGGCCGCCATTTTGTGATTTTTTTTACTTCTTTGAGCTTGATAAGATAACGTCATTTTCACTGATTAAGAATCCGTTCAATTTTTTTTATTGCAAACGACCAGAAGGGTTGAAATACAGCACGCCAGGATACCTCTTTTTTTGGACCTCCCACTTTATCAGCCGACAACTTATTGCCTTTTTTATTTTTTTTAACTTTTTATTTTTTTGGTATTTCCAAATTACAAATTAACAGGCATTAAAAAAATAGATAGCAAAAATATTTTTTGTTTTTTTTTATCGAATTTGAAAAAACGCTTGAAATTCATGCCTCTAGACCAGAATACTCCCTTATTATCCGTGGTACATAAATAACTATAAAGAATGCACGTATTACACCTAAAAACTAACTACTTAGCTATCTAGTATATTTTTTATTCTTTTTATAATAATTTACGATAAATGCATTTTATAAGCAACATAGGTTTATTCAAATTAAGTATCCCCATTGGTCACTTTCTTATAAGTGAAAATACAAAATAAAACCAGTACCATTTTCTACGCCCTTTAAGGTTAAAAAGTGCAAAAACGATGAACATGGTGTTTTCAAGTTTAATAGTAAAATAGTATTAGTTAAATAGCATTTTTAAATGAAACACTCTGCATATTGGGTTATCACTGAAAATATCTTTTTAAGAGCTTTAAAAAAATATACGTTTTTTTTTGGAAAGAAGGGCATCTAGTGTCTTTAAAAACTCTTAGCAACCTATATTGAATTCAAAGATAAGCCGTTTGCCTTAATAATACTCCTACTCTTACAAGAAATATTTACTATGGTATAGTCTGTCTGAAAGTATATCGTTATGGGTTTTAACGACAACCCCAATAAACCTTTAACGATTTTATTACCTATTGTTATTGGGTAAACCCATTTGTTCATAAGGCAGGGTGGGCCAGGTATTTCTTGAGTATTAACCATTAGGCATATAAATATTTTGGCTAATACTTTAGTGGTGTTGAATAAACCGTTTTTACTGTGGTTTCGAAAAAGTTTTTTAGTATGTCGTCGAAATCATTTGTCATTAGATGCAAAACAGGGGTTTTGAAAAGTGTATGAAACTTTAACGAGAGATCTAATTAAACAAGAAGCCTTAAAAGAAACCTGTCTACTTACAAAACTCCAATATCATCGATAAGGGATATTATTATTAGGGAAGAATTGAACAAAAAAAAAAATGTGATTTTAATCTCACCGTATAGACAATAGTGATCAGGACCTAATAAGAAAAAATATATTGTCTTTATGAAAGCGGAGTTATTCCTACCTTGGATAAACAAAAAGAAGAGACGAAGACGAAACCAATATAAATATTAGCCGTGCCATTTTCCATAGGTTGTTTTTAAAATGGGATTTAAATACCGCAAAATAGACAAAAGACAAGTAGTAATGGAATCGCAAAATTACGCACTTGGAGTTTAATTACCTTAAGAAATTAAAGGATATGGGTTAGAAAACAGATCCAAAATTTTTACCTTGAGAAACATGGTTCGATACACACGACACAGTATCCAAAGGATGGGTTAATTCCAGTCAAAACTGTCAGACGAAAGCACCTTCAAATAAAGGAAAACGCATAACCATAATTCACGCTGGTTGAGAAGACGGATTTTTCCCAAACTGCTTGCTGTTGTCTGCAAAGAATATTAAGGATTCTAGCTTGGATTATCTTGAGGATACAAGTGCAGAACTTTTTAAAAACTGGTTTCAAAATTATCTTTTAAAAAATATTTGAAAAAACAGTGTTATTGTCATGGATAACGCAAGCTATCACAGTCGTCTGCTACACAAAGCACCAGCTCCATCAAGTTCAAAAACTGAAATCCAGGAATATTTGTTAGAAAATGATATTTATGTTGAATTCAGTTACAAAAAAATGCATCTTCTGGAAGTCCTAAATTCATATGCAATTAAAAAACAATATGTATGTGATAATTTGGCTGAACAGGCTGGGCATACTGTCTTACGGCTTCCTCCGTATCACTGTATGTTTAAACCCTTAGAGCATTTGTGGAACCAAGTAAAATCAAAGATCAGAGCAGAAAATGTTACACCTACTTTATTTCCCAGTGTTATAAATTTGATAAAAAATGTAATTACTAACATACCAGTTGAGAGCTGGAAAAATTCACTACAGCACATTATAAAAATTGAGGACTCTTACATACTTACCTAAATAAACAATAAATTATAAATCTTTATATTATTAAAGTCAGTCCCTAATGTTCTGTCCTTTAATACCTACGCAGTTTTATTGCTGTCGGCAGGTATAATCCATAAATGAAGGCAAGAGCTAACACGGTATACTTTGAGACAGACTATACTCGTTAGGTGTTTTCAGAGCTTTTGTTTGGATGTATAATCCAACGTAATTCCTCCTCTAACAGTTTTAAATAAAAAAATACGACGTGTCAGTTTCATGCATCCCTTTGCAGTCCAACTGAAGGGTACCAAACTTTTCACTTTGTTTGTGTTCCTTTCGTTAAAGTGCCTTGAATGTAAATCCTGCTGCTTGCACAGGTTTTTCCTTTCCTGCCAGTACTTAAAGTTTCTTATCATAATTAGCTCTTAATTCACTTAGACACGGTACGTTGGGAAACTGTTTCAAAATAAAAAAACACAAATATTGACGCAGTAACCGGAAGGCTGGTGTTTATTGTTGTTAGAGCTTGTTTAATATTAAAAATGTAAAGAAAGTTAAAATTATTATTTCCTGTAGAATTTTCAGTGTGTATCTAAAAATTTAAAATGTAAATTTATAAGAATTTAGTTTTGTAAAGTGCCCCCTAGGAGAAACGTATTTAATAACAACAAACAATAAACGCAAATAAATAGATTAAAAACTTTACTTTTATTTTATAAATAAACTAATTTTTTAATCCAACTAAATATTTTTTTTCATATTATTAAAAACAAGATATAAGGAAATATATATTTTTTTACGATGGTAGGCATATATTAGAGTGGATGGGGGAAAAAAAGCTGTTTGACCTCCGGATTTTTTGTACAGTTTCAATTTTTATAAAAATTTGGAATTAAGTTGCTTTCACTCTCTTGATCAAAGTTTATATATGCTTAGGGTGTGTTTATATTTTTAGGGAGTAAAAGCCACTCCTTATGCTAAAAAATTAAAAAACCATAGAAATAGACCTTATGTAAATTAAAATCATAGCTAAATATGTAGAATGAATGTATTTTTATGTTGTGAGTTATATCTAACATTATATTTTTGCGTTTCAGCCCTTAAAAATCACCCTTAATAACGAAATTCCAAAAAAATAAATGTTTCTTTATTTTAAAATTATTTAATAACGTTTTTTTTGTAGTAAAAAAATATTTTAACAGTTTACGGTATCATAACTATTTAACTACCATTACTCAACCTTAATGAGATTTACAAAAATAAAAATTTTTGACAAATTAAAACGATTTGATGATAAATAATTATAGCCCCGGAAATGAAGCTAAAAAATTGCAAAACCTCGCAATTTTTGTGTCCTGCATCGATTTGTATAAAAATTTGGAATTAGGCGCTTCTAACCCTCTACTTCAAATTCTTTTTCATGGTGATGTGCGCTGTTTGTTTTTAAGGGTGAAAACTACCCCTAATTGTTAAAGCTTATGGAATAACATTTTAAACCTTAAGATGGGTAAAATTTGGTTTGGATTAGTTGATTAACGATTGTTTTATGCTTTAGAATACAATTTTAAAATATTTCAAACCTTAAAATTTAACCCTTGTTAAAGCTTAAATTAAAAAAAAATTATTAACCCTAAAAAATTATTAATTTACCATAGTGATTTAATTTTAGAATGCTGTTGTTTAAAATATGTACTAATTTCATTTAACAACTTTTCGACCCTTATAAATCAACCCTTATTATGGCTTAATAAAAAAAAAGATTTATCCCAAAAAATTAATAGCTTAACAGATTTAATAATTAAAAATATTACTGCCTGAAATATTACCAATTTCATTCTTTTGCAAATTTTCAATCCTTAAAAACCACCCTTTACAACATTGCAATTCTTATAAACCAATATAATAGATATAAATAGGAAAAGAAAGTAGAATTGCATACAAAAATTATACCGGTAAAAGTATAAAGTATACCGGTTTTATAGAATATTATGCTCCGAAGTGGGCTATTCGAATTTTTCGAAAAAAAAAAGGTAATTGGTTTTTTAAACATAGCTTCTTTAGTTTTAATGATAGAAAGTTTGTTCAAAAATAATTTTGTAGGGTTTTTTAATAGCTACAAGGCTATGAAAATTAAATCCTTTTTAATCTTTTAGTTTTAAAATGGGATGAGTTTAAAGGGCTAGAATAAGGTGGTGCTCGCTCGTAAATAGGGGCTTTAAACGGCCATATCTGGCCAAATATTTATTGTACAGAAAAATATATGTAATGAAAAGTCTTTGTTATCAAAAAAGCTATAATTCGGTACTCTAGCATTTTTTTCGTATCTCCTATTTTCTAGTTTTTTTATAAGCTACAATTTTGCTCTCTACAGTTTTTTTGATAAAATGCATATTTTTAAAGTTATTCGTGAAAACCCTATTAAAAACGTCGATTTTTTCGTCGAAAAACTTTTACTTTCAATTGCGAATAACTCGAAAAAAATTAGTTTTACGAAAAAAATGTATGGAACATTTTTTACTTAAAATTACTTTCTTTATCGATTTCTGTAGTTAAAATATAATAAAAAATTTCCACCCCCCAAGATGGGGTGGCAACCACCCCCAGGATAAAAGCACACCTCGGCATGATAAAAACTTTGATCCTTGGGCTATTCCCTACCCTCTGTGAAAATTTCAGGTAAATCCATGCGGTACAAAAAAATTTCTAGCAAGAATGCGTTATCTCCTGTGCTAATAAAGGTATTGCATGGAATATTTCTAAATAATTTTAAATAATGAAAATGTATAACTTATTAGTTTTGTAAAAACATTCCACGGAATAATACCAAGTCAGAGTAGAATTAAGATAGATTGATTACTTAATTGTAAATGGAAAATGTTAAACAAAAACAAAAACAATTTTTTAATAATTATTATTCCTAAAGTTTCTAAGAATAATTTGTAACTGGGCAATAATATGTTGTGATGTTCTTGTAATCTTTACATGTGCATAAATGTATTTTGGTTAGTTAAATTTGATTAGAAAAATAACAGCGCGTAGGATAGTTACCTTTAGAAAAATAAATTCCTGATTCAACGGTATTTAAAGTGAAATTACACACAATTATATTTTAAACTCTACCGAGGTAGTTATCATAAGAGATAGGAAAAATACTTTAAACGAAAAACTTGTATGATCTTTCTTTTTAGTCTTCTAGAATTATTAAAATAAATTTAACCTTGTTATTTAAAATGGTATTCCATTTCTATATTTAATATTATTAAAATTATTAATGCACCGTAATATACAGTTAACAACATATATTTTTCTAAATAATGATAAAAAGCTTTCAACAATTAGTTAAAAACCTCGGCTTATACAAATAAAAATGTCTTTCCTACGTATTGTGCCTATGAAAGTAACTAATATTTTTAACTTATTACATACTTATTTACCATTTAAAAAACTGTACAGGGCATTTTACTTAGAAAAACAAATCGGACACCTATTTATTTAAAATTATTTTTATCTTTCCAATTACACAGCCCCACAAGATAAAAAAAAGTTAAAAGTCCGAAAGACTTGACCCTGGTATCTTCATGTTTTTGGGGTGGCTGAATTCGAATCCGGGGTCAATTTAACCCCATCAAACTGACCCCAGAGTCGGATTCAGCGACCTCAAAAACCATAAAAATGCTATGGTCAAGTCTTTCGGACCTTCAAATTTTTAAAATATGGTAACAAAAATTAATTATTTTATTACAAAAATGTACATATAAATATATATATATATATATATATATATATATATATATATATATATATATATATATATATATATATATATATATATATATATATATATATATTTTTCTAACGGTAATAGCAAATGTTTCCTTATATCTTGTAAATTATGAGTCAAAAATAAATCCAGGCAATGAATCTTAATAACGACCAGTCATCTTCATTGTGTTTATAAAATTAAACATAAAAACAAATCCCAAATAAAACAATAAACCATAACAAATTATTAGGTTGAAGTGAGAGTCACAATTACACATAAAATATCTTTTATTATTAAATTTTAAAAAACACATTTCTCAGTAAAAAAATGTATTAGAGAAACCGCTGCCAAATAAATTAATATAATGTTTTCTTATATCTAGTGAAATTTGAATTACTTTCTTATAGAAACTGCTATAATAAATAACATTTTTTTGCTCAAATATCCAAATATTTTTGTTAATTTATTAGTTCAGAAGATGTGCCAATAAACTTTTAAGATTATTAAATATAATAATTATTTTGGACTAGAATAATATTGCAGATATTGTTCTTCTCGTTCTATTCAGCATATAGTATCAGTTTTTAGGCCTGATCATTTGGTGTAGTGTTTTCGAACAAAAAATACCATACCTTACGAAAATTGTGAAGACAGTCCCATATTAATATAATTTTTATTCTATTCGGGTCCATTGTAAAATAAAGTTGTGTAAAATTGTTTTTGAAATAGTTTCGATTATTTCAAACCAAAATATTTCGAAAACGGTTGCACCTAGTGACATCTAATAAGGATACCTTTTTCGCGTAAAAATGACTAAAGAATTCATTTTTTTACCAAAAATATAAATACAAGGATGTACAAAAGTCATGAGCTTTTAAAAGTGAGAATATACATGTAGATAGCGCCCTCTACAAGTAAGAACTAAATTAAGAACAAATTCAAATTTCGCATGTCAAAAACCCTCAGGTACCAATTTTCGTTCAGAAATCGGCATAATTTAGGAAATTATGCAGAAAAAACCAAAATAAAAATAAAACTTTGACACCCTGTATCTTGAAAACGAAGCATTTTAGACACACGTTTATCGGAACTTTTTACCTTAAAAATACTTGAAAAGAAACTCTAAAATATAGGATACTTATTAAATAACACCGTGTATAGTGGGGAAAATTCGTTAATAATTTAAAGAATAAATTTAAAATTTGGGAAAAACTTTGGGGCCCGTTAGGTTTTATCTACTAGTGTGCATTTTTTTTAATAGAATTAATATATACAGACTAATTTCTGTGGAAACTATTACGTCATCGATGTTTTTTTTTTCAATGGTAAAACCTATTTTTTATTATAGAGTTGAAGTACATTGCGTTCATCCGATAAGATAATTTGAATTAAGGGTTAAATAGAAAAAAAATAGTTTAAAACGTTGCAATGTTAAAATACTTAATTTATTATCAATGAAATATCTAACCTTTATATCAATGCAGCGTATTTAAAGTGTTTATCGAGGAAAAAATTGTGTTATTTTCTAACAAATGGTCAAATTAGCAGAACCAGAAGGAATTAAAATTCTTAACTATAATTGGGTTTAAAAATAGATTGCATAGTCAAAACAAAGTAGTAATAATGTTTAATTAATCCAATATCTAAAGACCTGAAAGTACCCAAAACTGTAAATAAATCTGTACAGTTTTCATTTGTGGCGCAATTCTTAGGTCTTCGCGGATAGTTTCGAACGAGAAAAAGTTTATCACGATTCCGACCTGGGAACCCGCTGAAAATGCTCCCCAAAGTCTCAAAAATGAGTTTCCCGCGAATATCTGCCAAAATATGCGATTGAGAATTTTCATCACTCGAAATCTACAAAAATGGTCTTTACAATTTTTTCGCAACACCAATATTTTTAGGAAATGAAGAGACTTTGTATTTCGTGCAAATTTTTATTAAAAAATCCTAGCAGAGCGCTTTCGGTAAAACCATCATCAGTGCTATCTACAAGCAAGAAATGAACTTTAAAAGAAAGATTGAAAATTTTGTTGGAATATTTTAAGGAAATTTTCAAAAACTGTATTTTAGTGATTTTAAATTATTTTATATTTTAAAATTTATTTTGCGTGAAATTAAACATTAAATATAGTAAATCAATGTGAAGTGATGAATTTAGTAGACTTGGTATGGAAAAGAAAAAGCAAAATAAAAAAAGTTCAAAACTTACTCGTCGTCAAGCAGGAGCCGCAAATTTGAGCCAACAAAACATTTAGAGGGCTTCAATAAAATATCACATTATTACACAAATTTAAAATAAAAATCAAACAACATTAATATTTGTTACATTTTCCCTTATTAAAGGGTAAAATTTAAAAAATTTAAAAAACTATACCATTTTGTGGAAAGACGAACATGTGATTATGTTAGGTTAGGAACCAGTTGTACTGACGTATAAAAAAGGATAGACAATCATTTTAAAGGGTATAGAAAAGGAAGTACTACTCCGAGGTTGTTTAGAGTGTGGTTGTTAAGAACTGTAAAATTATTATGTTTAAAGGCTCTGTTAGAGAAATGGAATCAAAAAACAATTTTAAGTAATGATTATTTGTTATAACTTTAATATAATTAAGAAATCGTAATTTGTAGTAAATTATAACAAATGTGAAAATATTTATGAAAAACGGGGGGCGCGTTCAAAGAAATCAGATTGAGATATTTTATTTTGAAACCTTTAATATAACTGAGAAATTCTTACTTCTAAACAGAAACGTAAATTATAATGAACTATGAAAATTTTGAAAATTGTTTTGTTTGAGAAACGTTACAGAGTGAAAATTTGGTTTTTTAAATGAAAAACTTCAAAAAGAAAAAAAGAAAAAAATAAAAAATTATTTAAAAAGAAGAAATTTTGAAAAAGAAAAATTAATATCTAAAGGTCCCCAACTCATTCTCCTGATATTCCCTGGGGTCTACCAAAGAAGCTCACAAGGTTTTATACGTCAGTACAACTGGTTCCTAATTTAACATAATCACATGTTCGTCTTTCCACAAAATGGTATAGTTTTTAAATTTTTTAAATTTCACCCTTTAATAAGGGAAAATGTAACAAATATTAATGTTGTTTGACTTTTATTTTAAATTTGTGTAATAATGTGATATTTTATTGAAGCCCTCTAAATGTTTTGTTGGCTCAAATTTGCTGCGGCTCCTGCTTGACAACGAGTAAGTTTTGAATTTTTTTTTTCTTTTGCCATACCAAGTCTACTAAATTCATCACTTCACATTGATTTACTATATTTAATGTTTAATTTCACGCAAAATAAATTTTAAAATATAAAATAATTTAAAACATCACTAAAATACAGTTTTTTTGAAAATATCCCTTAAAATATTCCAACAAAATTTTTCAATCTTTCTTTTAAAGTTCATTTCTTGTTTGTAGATAGCACTGATGATGGTTTAACCGAAAGCGCTCTGCTAGGATTTTTTAATAAAAATTTGCACGAAATACAAAGTCTCTTCATTTCCTAAATTCTTACGTGCACACAGCCACAACCAAGTTTCACCAATATTTTTCGCAAAAAACGGCCGTCGAAAAATTCATAACATTTCACACTGGATACATGTGGCGAAACGGCTGCAGATGGGCAAAACAATTTTTTATCAAAACGAAAGAAAGATGGTAAAGGAAATTTTCTGGAACCATTAAACACTTGCGAAGGTATCATTATAAAAAAGAAATGTTAATAACAAACAATTTTTTTAAAAAATATCAATAAATTAATGGGATACTCTTAAAATATTGTGAAAAAAAACTTAGACCGCTTTTTTAATATTCTAGAAAAATCAGAATGGACCCAAACTCATATACAATGATAGGTACGGATTTTTCTATTCCGATGAACTTTAAATTATTAAAAATGTACATTATTGCCCGAGTAATGAAACAATTCGTCCGCCCGCTTATAAGTGAATCCATGAAGATAACGACATTCTAGCTGTAGAGCGGCAGCTGAAATGAGGGAACTTTTGGGTCCTGTTGCCTCAAAAACTATCGATTTTTCGAAAAAAAAAATATAAAAACCCTTTTTTTAGCAAACTGTCGATTTTTTGAAAAAAATTATAAGGACCATTTTTGTAGATTACAAGGCGATCTTCATTTTTTGTCCAAACAAAAATTTTCCAAATCGCATATTTTGGCAGATATTAGCGGGAAACTGGACTATAATGGAATTCATCGTGATGATAATTTCGTAAAGAACATACTTTTGCTAACGAGGCTATCTTTTCCTTTACCGACCATGTCAATAGGTCCAGATTTACATTACTTTTATGGATATACTTAAAAGGTAAAATTGCCACAAAATACAATTTATACCTTCTAAAGTTATTGAAAATCATCAAAAGAATTTATTTAATCATCTTGACTACCATCAAACAGCCAACGGTGTGAAAAAAGCCTGATAGATACAAATAAAATACGATGTTTGATTGGAAGGTATGATAAACTATAGTGTTTTTAACACAGCAATTCCAGATACTTACAGAAAATTATGGATTCATATTTTTTGTATAGTTTTCCATCGGATCATGATCAGAAAAATGGAAACAAAAGCAAAATAAAGTATCGTCAGTTCCGACTTATTGTTTTGCTAAAGAGATTACTGATACATTTATAATGTTTTTTATAAGAATTTAGTTAGTTAAGTTATGATAGAATTTCTATCTGGACATTTTTCGATCCAGATAGACCTATTAGGATTATAATTGAAAACTAACATTTTTTATCAGTCATTTTCCACAAAGTTAGTTGTTTTTAAAGTTTTCATTGCTATTAAAATTAGTATTTTAAAATTTTAAAAACCTGTTTTTAAAATTAATACTCAAAATTATCTTTCCGGATGTAAAAAATATGCTCTTTTAAACACCATAATAAACAATATGCGTTGCCATTAAAATAATTTCAATAACGTCATACCTCCTACAGAAATCACCCTGTATACAGGGTGTCTCAGAAGTAATGTGGCACAAACCAACAGCGGATTCCTTAGATCGAAATAATGCAATTTACGTAAACTTGCCTTATTCCAAAGTTAATAATAACTAATATACAGGGTGTCAAACTTTTAATTTTGTTTTCGTTTTTTTCGTAATAATTCTTTAACTAAATGACGAAGCGGTACAAAATTGGGGATCTGGGGTTATTTGAGACGAGAAATTCAAATTTGTCCATGCTTTTAATGTTGCTACTAGAGGGCGCCAGCTACGGCCTACCCCACTTGTTTTAGATAGCATAACTTTTTTTAGGCCTAGTGTATTGCCCTGTCAATTAAAAAATTAGTTACTATAAATCCCTCTGCATTAAAAATGTATACTTCATTTAAGGTTCTAGGAGCAACCGTTTTCGAGATAAACGTACTTTAAAGGACCGCGCAATTTTCTTATGGAAAAAGGGTTTTGGCCAATTGCTTTTATACTTTGCATAGTGATAGATCTTAACACGCTGATCAAAAGCCTCAACGGGCACAAATCTCAAAAACTTCTCTAAACCCCCTAAAATTACACTTAAATGTCACTGGGGATTTGGGAAAATTGAAGGGTGATACATTTTTAATGCAGAGGGATTTATAGTAACTTATTTTTTAAAAATTACGGGTAATTTAAAAAAAGGTAAAAAAAGTTGTGCTATCTAAAAAAAAGGGGGTTTTTAGCCGCCCTCTAGTAGCAACATTAAAAGCATAAACAAATTTGAATTTCTCACCTCAAACAACTACCAAATTCTCAGTTTTGGACCGCTACGTCATTTGGTTAAAGAATTATTACGAAAAAACGAAAACAACAATAAAAGGTGTTTAACCGCATTCGCAAAAAGAAATTAAATTTTAGGGCTTTAAGCGTTTTCCCCAAAAAAATTTCCCCTTTTAATTTTTATCGAATTTACAGTGGCGTAGCCGGGGGGGGCCACACCCCCCGCCCTCTAGACCAGCCCCCTGCCCCCAAAAGGGGAACCATTATAAAACAGGTATTTTTACAACATACTATGCTTCTTTAAATTTTTTTTACTTGCTGGTGAATTTTTTTAGAAGTCATATTTTAAAATAATAATTGTCCACACTTTTTGTTAATAATTTTTCTGTTCCACAGTGTCAGGGGGTTTATTCTCTTCAAAAAAAATTAACCCCGGGGGGAAAAAGCCGCTGAGCGCGGCATCCGTTTGTGGCGGCTTTTTTTTTATTGTGTCGGTATTGGATATATTCCAGAATTTATTTATTTTTTAATTTTCCCCAAATCGGCAGATTTCAAACGTATGTTATTTATTTCTGGTACTCATTTTCCCCCCTTTTGGGTGTTATTTAGTCGTTTATTGTCTATGCAAGGGTAAACTTTTAAAGGAAAAAATGGATAAAAAGAAAAAAGTCAGGTGCTCAGTTGGGGAAGGGGGAATATCGTGAAAAAAAAATGATGTTAGCGCAACACACAGCCAAAAATCACAATTTTTTTTCAAAAAAACTGCTGGGTAAGAATTTTTTTTATATTGTCTTTATTTTTCCTTTCTGGCCTAAAGTTTCAAATATAGATTTGTTTTTTTTTTTTTTTTTTAAAAAAAAATTTTTAAAAAAACCCAGCGCCCCTTTAAACGTTGGCCCCCCCCCCTAAAAAAGGTTACTACGCCACTGGAATTTAGCCATTACTTTTCGAATGCACTGTATGATCTAACACAAGTACTAAAAAAGTCACTTACCCTTTAAAAAATGAAACAATATTTTCATAAACAGTTTGACAACACCAAAGAAACTGCAAAATCGTCAGATCCACAAAGCTTATTTGATTATTCTTTTTTTCCATGTTGAAACCACAATGTGTCACAAAATAAATCCACTTATTTTCTTAGGTTCTCGTCAAATGGTGTGAAATCACGGCTGGTTGACTGCAAATATTTTTTAAACCCAACAGCATACATCGGAGTTATACTGATACTAAAACCGGAAAAAATAAATTAATAATATTTGGAAATGCTTATCTTAATGATGACCAAATACACTCTTTCGCAGAAATAACGAACAAATATTGATAAGATTTGAAAGTCATTAAAATGTTATGTGATGAGTAGAATGGACATTTTTTATAGATTTAGATTCACTCATATTTTAATTTGTCAGTAGGTGGTAAATAAGCTGCTTTTGGGGCGTTTTTTGTGTTCTGTTAATCTTTGGTTTAATTCATGGTGTAATCCAACCTTTAAACTTTTTTTTTAACAACATTTTAATTTTTTTTTAAGTTTTTGATTTTTTAATATTAATTTACCTGTGATTATTCGTGTAAAATATTGTTATACAAAGCTCGCTAAAAGTAAAAAACCAAGGAAAATTTGTTGTTTTATCTTAATTTGCAATTGAATAAGAAGCTACGGTACAACATACACATTTCTGCTTCGATCGAGTTGAAAGTTGTCATAAAAGTAGTCACGTGAATCGAATTATATGTAATATTTTGATTGACACCTATTTTTCTTTCTCTATCGCACGCTTGTTCGCACGGCTAAACGGCAAGTCTTTCTCTAGTAGGTATATGCTAAAGGTTTTAGAACTGACCAACTGTATAAATAAATGTCATGCATACAAACTGACTCTTCGAGCATGTTCCTACCAGAGGGAGAGTTGGCGCAATAAGCCTATAACCTTTGAATAAAAACTTCTTCTCGGACTTGTTTTCTTTATTTTTTTCACAACGTTTCGAACAGTAAATTCGAAACGTTGTGATAAAAATAACTAAAGATAATGGTCCGAGAAAAAGTTTTTATTCAACCTACAACATTGTCTAGAACCTTCAGGTCCTTAACCCCCTTTCCCCGCTCTACATTGATTGCAGTAGGAAGCTCAAGGGTTTTTAAATGACCAATAATAAAAATCAAAAAATATATATATATATATATATATATATATATATATATATATATATATATATATATATATATATATATACCCTAAATATTTCTATAGTTTTTTTGGGAGATCCATGTTTTAGTCTCTTTTTTTCCCCGGGCCAAGGGGCCCCTTTTCCAAAAGTAGAAAGGCGAGTAACCCAAATAAAACAGACTAATATATATATACACCGGTTCAAAATTGCGGACTATTGTAAGTTTTTTATTATACGAGATACAAGTTGGGGTTTAAAATTTGCAAAGTTTTTAATTTTTTCGCTAATTACAAAGACGATAATAAAAAAACAAATGAAAAAGATTTACAAGTTATTCAAAAAAACATATTTTTTTTTAAAGCACCCCTGTATTTGTTGCATTAATTCGACAGAAAATTAATTTTCTATACAATTAGTTATTAACTTTTTTTTTTTAAGATGATAGATTGAAGAGTTATTTAATAAAATGGCTATATTGGCGTCTAAAAAAAACCTTCAACACATTTTTTAGTAAATTCAGATATTGTTTGCTTTAAAAACCCCTTTTAAATCACAGGTTAAAATTTTGATAATGAGGCAGCATTATACGTTTAAGCAAAAACATCTTTGTGGATTGAAAGGATGATGGGGAGGAGATTCAATGCCCAATAATGTTGGTTCTTTCGGTTAAACATCCCTTTTTTCTAAAGTTAGTATCTTGCTTAAAAAAATTTCGTAAAAGTTTGGTTTTCTATGCACATTTACAAACAATTGGCAAAATTTATACGCCTTTTTTCACCTGGCAACAAAGTTTGTGTGGGTCCGATTTGTGGGGGGAAAAATTTTTTTTTTTTTTTAAATTTTTAATGGTTCCTTAGCATAGATCAAGATCTGACCTACAGTCTCTTGTGGAGTTTTTTCGATAAACTTTTAAATATGCCAAAACTTAATTTCTTTGTTGATTAATTATAAAGGTTTTCTAATTTCTACGCTTAAGAAACACTTTTGTTTGATTGAAACTTTCGATAAAGGAGTAAAAAAAATCTTCTTTTTGGGATATTTCTTTCAAATAGTTTAATTTTTAAACCTGATGCCAGTTTTTTTTGGGAAATTATGTAGATTTATCAATCAAACTTCTCCAAATAAGCGTTTTAAACAGCAGTAGCATGTAGCATAAAGGGAAATGTTGCCATGATTTACTATTATCTTTAAAACCCCATCCGATAAAATCTTTTGTGTTTTTTTAAATTTTGTCATAACAAATACGATAATTTGTACAAAAAAAGCGATTTTAAAATTCCATGGCTGCCTGTGCCCAGTTATAAAAAAACATTTAACTTGTAACTCCTATTTTTCATTTTTGGGAAAAAACTAAAAAACTAATTATATGGAAAATTATTTCGCTTTCAAATTAACGTAACAAATACAGCGTGTTGCATTTAAAAAAGTATATTTTTTTGAATAACTCGTACATCTGATTTCATTTGTTTTTTTTTTATCGTTAAGTATTGTAAT
>JAHBCN010009413.1:35215-86793 GCA_019359885.1 Listronotus oregonensis
ACATAGACGTTACTTGCAAAATTTACATTATTTTATTTATACGCAGAAATAAACAATTTATTTTTTTCAATAAAAAATATTTAAATTACAAAATAATAAAAATAAGGTAAAAAATAAATTGGAATTGCTATATTCTCATCTTTTTGTACAGAATTCTTTTAATTTTCAATAAAATTTGTTAATAAAATTTAAAAAAAAAACAGATTTTTACTTGCAGTTTTTTTTTAAATAACTATCTATCAAAATTATATTTAAAATATTCATTCAAAAAAGAAAGCTGTTTTCCGCATATATAATAATGTAAATAGGTAAGATACTAACTATCTGTATGTAAATTACCAACGACATTGCAAGAATGCATTTTGTAACATAACAATTTCTTAATAATTTATGTAAAATGTTTTAAAATATTTTTGTTGGTGTCTATGGCTTGCCGCTGAAATCTGCAGATGATCTGCTGCGAGACCAACATAGATAGAACAAGTGCAATATTATGGATGGATGAAATAAAACAACGGTTTTAAGCAAACGGAGCAAAAATTGTCAATGACGAACTTGGCCTATCTAGACACTTCATAAATCCATGCTTAACGACCTTTTTTCGTCTAAATTTACGTTTGCTAATAAAATTAATATCCTATGTACTTGGCCTGCCAAATATTTGCAATATTTATGTTGCGACAAAAATACAATAATAATATCAAGGTTTTATAAAATAAAACAGATTATTTTGAAAAAACAGTCTAAATTGCCATATTCTCGTCTTGTTGTAGTATAAGAAAATTATTAGTTTTATTTGGCTGTTGGTAATTACCATAATTGGTTTATTGTCAGGCAAGTTTACTGATTAGCAAACAGAAATTCAAAAAATAGGACAATTTTTTTAGAAAGGGTTGTATTTCCTTTTTTTAATTGTTTTTGAAATATATTTTTAATAAAAGTTTTGGTTTAAATAGTTACTTAAGATTACATTATAGAGTTTAAATCTTAGGTTTATTCAAATGAGGTGGTCTAGCATGATCTTAAAAAAATACTTGGTATTTATTATGAAATAAATAAAGCAGGGTGCGGTCAGTTAAACAACTATTATTAATGCTACTTGTTCATCATAAAGTTTTAACAGAGGATTTTAATATCTTGCTTCTTGTAACAAGATAATGGCGAGAAAAGGAGTCCTATTTTAACTTCACTTAAGTTCTCAAGAACCAATATTATTTTCCAGTCTTGCAATTTAACATTTTGTAACAGATTTTACACGCTGCCAAATAGCACCATTAATAATGGCTATTTAGCCAAAAGCGCTGTGCTGTTAGATTTATTTTATTCTTGTATCATATATATAATTATATATATATATATATATATATATATTATATATATATATATATAAATTATATATATATATATATATATATATATAATAGCAAATAGAAGGCATGAACTTAATAATTTTAATTTCATTAGGCCTAAAATAGCCATTATTATTAGAAATAACACTGACAAATGTCAAGAAAATTGGCTACTGGGTACTTTAGAGAATTATGAAAAACTATATTCAGATAGTTAAACTAAGTTTAACTATCTGAATTTTCAAACCCATATACGGGGCGTCCCAGAATATGTGGGCAATCTCTCGGAATCTAATAGAAAATCCAAAAATATTATAACAAGTTCCCATAAACTTTTTTCCTATGACCCTTCCCTACGGAGATGGAGATACAGGTACATAACAGACGCCCCTGGAAATCCTTCTTGTTTAAATAATTTTAAAAATACTAGGCATAATTTAATATTTTTTTAATATGATGTTTACCAGATAAGTCTTCCTAAAATGAACCCATTAAACCAAATTTGGCTTATTTAGTTTGCCAGGGACGGACTAGCTCTGACGCAATTTTTTTAACGCCCTGTATAATAAAGACTTAATAATATTATTTTTGGATAGCTTACACCTTAAACTAAAAAAAAGGGTAGATTAGCATCGATAAAATCAACTGTTTACGAGAAATAAAATATCATATTTGGTATTTTTTTTACATTATACAGGGTGTTTTCTTATTGTACGTCAATATTTAGGGAAACAAAGTCCATTTTAACAAGAAAACTTCATATGAACGTATGTCCTAAACATCTTAACTTTTGAGATACAGAGTGGTAAAATTTCCAAAAATAAATCGTTTATTATTAATATCTGTAATATCACTTTAGATAGTTAAATGAAATTTGGCATAAATGTACTATGTATTAAGAAGTATTTTTTTGTGTACCACATTTTTTTTATTTCTACCAGTGGCGTTCGTACAGAATTTGACCGGCCTATTTTGGCAAATAAAAAAAATGTGATACACTATAAAAAATGCTTCTTGATACATTGATTGATTGATTGATTGATGACATAAATACTCAAGTTGTGGTTTTGTCCGCCTCGACACTGCAGCCTACAGGGCTTGTTGTATCTCTTGTGTATTTGTTTCAGTTAAAAAGGTTTGACACCTTAGACAGGTGTAGTAGCCCTTTTACTGTTCTTTTCTGGTCTCCAGCCTCCTGGTGGTTAGTGTCCACTATGAGGTTTTGATTTGTTCTCCAGTATGTAAGTGCAGGGCACTCATATATGATATGAGAGGCTGTCTCTTCCTCTTCGTCACATAGTCTGCAAATGGGTTCTTCTCTATAAATGTTTTCTTAGGGTGCAGTGTCCGGTTATTAATCCTGTCACTATTCTAATCTGATTCCTATTTAGTTTTAGTAATTCACTTGTCAATGCTTTCGATGGTCGAGTTCAACATTGATTTACTGTGATATTGCCTTGGAATGTGGTTCCAGTATGACTGATGTTGTGTTTGAATCCACCGAGTCATGTAGCCACGAACCGATGCTTTTGATATTTCAAAAACAGGTTCAGGACCCACAAACATTGCTGCGGAGCCTCGCCTGACCAGGGAGTCTGCATTTTCATTGCCCTGTATTCCCCTGTGTCCTGGCACCCAGGAAAGTGTAACTTTGTTGTGGTTAGCCAGGTTTAGGAGGCATTGCAGACAGCTCCAAACCAACCTTGAGTTGACTTGTTGGGATGCCAAAGCTTTTATGGCCGCTTGACTAACAGAAGGTCAGAATTTGACCTGCCTATTTTGGTAAACAAAAACAATGTGATACACTATAAAAAATGCTTCTTAATACATAGTACATGTATTCCAAATTTCATTAAAATATCCAAAGTGGTATTACAGATATTAATAATAAATGATTTATTTTTAAAAATTTTACCACCCTGTGTCTCAAAAGTTAAGACGTTTAGGACATACGTTTATATAAAGTTTTCTTTCTAAAATGAATCCAAAAATTGCCTCCTTAAATATTGACGTACAATTAGAAAACACCTTGTATAATGTAAAGAAAATTACCAAACATGATATTTTATTTCTCGTAAACAGTTGATTTTATCGATGTCAATCAAGAATACCTTTTTTTAGTTTAAGGTTAAAGCTATCCAGAAATAATATTGTTAAGCTTTATCATATAAGATGTTGAAAAAATTGCTATTATTGTGTCAGAGCTAGTCCGTCCCTGGCAAAGTAAATAGACCAAATATAATTTAAGGGGTTCCTTTAAGAAGACTTATCTAGTCACCATCATATAAAAATAATATTAAATAACGCCTAGTATTTTAAAAGTTATTTAAAAAAGAATGATTTCCAGGATCGTCCTTTATGTACCTGTATCTCCGTAGGGAAGGCTCATAGGAAAAAAGTTTATGGGAACTTCTCATAATATTTTTGGGTTTTCTATTAGACTCCGTGAGTTTTCCCACATAATCTGGGACACCCTGTATATAGAAAAAAAATCAGTGAGCTATCAATCACTTTCCGAAATTTTGCTGTGTATTTTTCAAACACCCTGTATAACAAATTTGTTTTGTCTTGAAGTAAAATGATAAATAGAAGCAGAAATATAGACATGGGGTTTGCATCAGAATGGCAGCAGAATCTACATCTGGCCAAAAGCCCAACGATATTTTGATTTCTCTACTGTTTCTTAAGTGGTAATACCACTACTGTCAATCATTTTAAAATACGAAGAAAAAAACACAAACTTGTATTTAAAACTTACGTTAATTTGGCAGCAGACTATATTATTATGAATCACTGAATACCGAATGTTATTGCACAATTTTAAGTTTACAACTCGGCTGATAGCTTTACACTATACTAATTAACCCAACCGGTGTTTATCGTGTTTAAAAATAGATAATGAAGGTGACGATTACTTTTTTAAAAAATGTGTTGCTTAATTTTAAGAAGCAGTGAACACAATAGAACTGGACTTTAACTAATATGAGAAATAAATGAGGCGTTTTGTTTTCGCCGCAAAATAATAATAGAAGTAGGTATGAGATTGTTTTAAGCTTATTATAAGATGACGTAGTTCTGCCTGGGTTATTCTTTGAAAAGAGAACATTTTAGGACAAAGTTAATTCCAAATAAATAGTTAGTAGATCAATCGTCTAACATCAGTTAGATAGCAATGAAAATGTCAAGTATGGCGATACAAATAAAAATTCCGCAAAAATGCAAAAAATAATCGGATATTCTCTTGAATAGTCTTGAAATAGTCAAAATTTTTTTGTGCGTAGGTTTTCGGGCACTTTATTTACAAATGTATAAGCAGTGCATATGTTTATATAAAAATTAGCAATAAAACAAGTAATAATAATTACTTTTTTATAATCAGTTTAATTCAAATTATTGTGCACACATAATAAAATAATAAAAATAATATTTTAAGTAAAATATATTATGTTATCGATAAGAAAAGGGACTAAAAACGTTATTGTTATGGAGTATGCCGCAGTGATACGCGTAGTAAATCCTTTCAGAAGAATTTATATTATTTTATTAGTTTTCTAAAGCCTTGTTTTCGGATATCGCCGAAAACCTATTAAAATAAGTAAGCAAAAGCTCTTAATTTTTTTTTCCAAATGTGCTAAATGCGATTTGTGGGTAAAGCCGTGTTGACGAAGTCATGGTCGATTCCAAGAAATTAATAATGTTAAAGACAACCGAATATCCAGACCCTATCAGTTGTGTAAAAAAGAAAACTAGTGATGAGGTAATTTATTTCATTAATTATAAATATAATAACCATAACCTTAAATAATACATTTTGTTGTAGGTAAAAGTCACTAGAACCTCGCTAAAAACAAAGAAATAAGAAGTTTTTTAATTTTTTTGTAATGACTTTAACTTATTACCATGACAAGTCGAATACAGTTCTACTTGACAACTAAATTATTATTATCGTAACTTCTCAACTAGTTTGGCTTTATTTCCTCCTTGAGGACGACCATGGCACTTCAACCATTATCGTAACTAAACACAATTGTGGGGTTTTATGGTATTATGCACTAATCAAGCACCATTAATTAATTTTTCATTTAATTGCACTGGTATTACAGATGATAATGCTTATTGCCCAGCCATATTTATAAAAAAAACTACTCGAAACTTTTATAC
This sequence comes from Listronotus oregonensis, assembly GCA_019359885.1. Taxonomy (NCBI): domain Eukaryota; kingdom Metazoa; phylum Arthropoda; class Insecta; order Coleoptera; family Curculionidae; genus Listronotus; species Listronotus oregonensis. The sequence continues at coordinate 40,726 of JAHBCN010009413.1, forward strand.
TGCCTATTAAAGACAACAAATAAGTTAATCTAATAACAATCAAGGTATCTGGTTAAATAAACGTAAACCATATACACAAGTTTAACCTTTTATTACTAAGAAGATGGCTACTGCCAATGCAGCGTTCCGAAAAGCTACTTTTTTGAACGCACTGGACTATTTGTCTTAAATAAATTGCTTCACATTTATTACAAATCATTTTACATACACCTGCTTGTTGTGTAAGGTAGTTTTTCCTTATTATTTACTAACGCTTTCTCTAAACTATTTTTATTAACGGATAAACAATCAACTTAGTTATTATTTAATACTATTCCAAATACCACCTTTATTAGAAAAAATAGAATGTCTATGCCAGGTGTGGCCAACTTGGTTAGACCCAAGATCTACTCTTTACTAACGAAACTATGTGCGATTTACCAACTACATACTTCTTGAAATTTTAAATGAAACAGTGCACAATTTCGTAATTTTTTTTTATTTCACTAGGACGAAAAACAATAAAATTGGATATAATTCTTAGTAATTACTATTTACTAATTTATTGTAATCATTGCGTCTTAGCATCTTTCGCCAAGTTAGCAGAGTCAGGTTTGTAGTAAAAAATTGCTTACCACAAAGAATGCAATTTATGAGCGTCTGTCACGCGAGAATGTTGTTTATTTTATGTAGGAAAATGCTGATGCACGTAAATATGTTGCACCAACACACAAATGCCGTTGTTCTACACATTTCTTCATCAACTTTGGATATTTTTTGTCGGATACCAATGCCCAAAAACCCAGATCCGGGAATGACCTTAATTTTATAAATAAATCGCCGCAAAGAGTTATAATTTTGTTTTGAGAATTTTAAATTGTCCAAAAATTTAATATATATATATATATATATATATATATATATATATATATATATATATATATATATATATATATATATATATATATATATATATATATATATATATATATATATATATATATATATATATATATATATATATATATATATATATATATATATATATATATCTATCTATATAATTTTTTTTTAGCAATTTCATAGATATTATCGATGAAATAAGCTAAACCAACCCTAACTAACCAGAACTAACCAAAACTAACCAATTCCACCAACTTCCTAATGTTTTTGAAATATTATTATTAGTTATCTGAAACTTATATTTTTTTGCCTTGCCACTATCGACTGAACCAATACTCCCAGGGGAACGGATGGCCATCTCTGGTCTATGTTCTTTGAGTCTACTTTTTAAAGGCATATATAAAAAATTATATATATATATATATATATATATATATATATATATATATATATATATATATATATATATATACAAAGATTCTAAATTCTTGGGGATTCGGTCTAGGGCTGAAGAAAAATTTTTTTTTTACTAAACGCCGAGTTTTGGGGAAATTTTTTTTTTCAAGGCTACAATATAAAAAAAATTTTTTTTAAAAAAAAAAATTAATCTACAAATAAAATTTTATTGTTTTAAAACAAAAAAAAATATATAGCAAAATATAAAAAAAAAACTTGGGGCAAAGTGATTTTTTTTAAGGCAAATTTTAAAAAATTTTAACAATTTTTTTTTTTTACATCTTAGTGCTCATAATTTTAATTTAAATTTTTTTTAACATTTATACATTCTAGTGTTTTCTAGAACTTTTTGAAACATACTTTAAAAGTTAATACATATCGAAATCAATAGGGTTTTATTATGGGGACAACATTCCTTTGTGGTTTTTTTTTTTTTGTTATTTTGTCGAAAAATATGTATAAAGGGGGGATTTGGGGAAATTTTACAAAAAATTTTTTTTAAAATTATTTAGGATTTTTTTTTTTTTTATATTTTATTATACAAAATTTTAAAAAAAAAGTGGGATGGATACAAAAAAATTCTTTCTAAATTAATTATCTTTTTTTTTTTAATTTTTTTTAATAGGCTAGAATAAATTTCTAGATCGTCAATATCTTTTTTTTATTCATGCAAAAAATTTTCCGGAAAATTTCCCCCCATTTCAAAAAAATGTCTTTTTTTTTTTTTTCGTATTAAGTACCTTTGCATTAGCAAAATCTATGTTTTGATTGGTCATGGGGAAAAAGTTCTGATAGGGTACATTTTTTTTATTGAGTCTGCAATCGTTTTTTTGTCTGGTAATGCGTTGCTGAAAAAAAAGGGGAAATTTGCCCCCCATAGTTACTGTTGCATTCTATGCATTGAAGGTAAAAATATCTGATTTTTTTTAAATCAATTATCTGTATTTTTAGCCGGGGAAAAAATTTTCCCCTTTTTTTTTAAAAATTTTTTTTCCACTTTTTTTTAAGGCCTGTATGTTTATTAAAATTTTTTAATTTTTGAAAAGTTTCCCCAAAAAAAGGTAGTAAAAAAAAGTAAGAGGGGTTCCCCCATTGGGGTAAGGCAGTAATATTTCGAGAAATGTTATTGGTTGGGTTTTTTGGGGTAAAACAGATGAGCTTTCTAGAGAAATAGCCAAACTGTGTTCATTGTTCTGAAGATTGTTAACTTCATTGTTCTATTGTTATTATTTAAATTATTAGTATTTATGTATTTAACTAAACAAAAAAAAATTTTTAAAAACATACAGGCCTTAAAATAAGTGGAAAAAAAATTTTTTAAAAATTAAAAAACTTTTTCCAGGCTAAAAGATACAGATAGTGATTTAAATAAATCGAATGTTGTTTACTCTCTTCAATGCATAGAATGCAACAGTAACTATATAGGACAATCTTCCACTGTTTTACAGCAACGCATTACCAGACATAAGAGCGATTGCAGACTCCCCAAAAAAAAACTTTTTTCCCTATCAGAACATGTCCTTATGACCAATCATAAAAGATTTTGCTAATGCGGGGCTTAATTTTAGAAAAGAACAAAAACAAAAGACAGTTTTTTAAATTTTGGGGAGATTTTCCTGGATAGTTGTTGGGAATAAAAAAAAAAAATATTGACGATCTGGGGAAAAAATTTTTTCTAGCCTATTGAAAACTTAAAAAAAACGATAATTAATTTAGAAAGAAATTTTTTTTTTTTTCCATCCTTATTTTTTTAAATTATTGTATAATAAAATATAAAGAAAGAAAAAAAAATAATTTTAAAAGAATTTTCTGTAAAAAATTTCCAAATGCAATCTTTTTCATATTTTTTTTTGACAAAAAAAAAAAAAAAAAAAAAAAACCTAACAAAGGAATGTTGTCCTGATAATACCACTAATGTATTGATTTCGATATGTATTAACTTAACAGTATGTTTCAAGATGTTCTAGAAAAAAAATAGAATGTAAAAAATTTTAAAAAAAATTTAAATTAAAAAAATTTGGGGGACTAAGATGTAAAACAATAAATTGATTATGTTTTTATAATGACTTATCCTTAAAAAAAACCCCATTTTAAAAAGTAAGTTTTATTGTTATATTTTCCCATATATTTTTTTATCGTTTTAAACAATAAGTTGCATTTGTAGATTTTTTTGATTGAAAAAAAAATTTTTCTTTATATTGTAGCCTTAAAAAAGGAAAAAAAAAATTTTCCCCAAAGCCCCGGGTTTGTAAAAAGAGTTTTACTTCAGCCCTAGACCGAATCCCAAGAATTTAGAATCTTTTTATTCAACTAGGGGGGCAAGACTACCCTTCCACTTTTTTATATATATATATATATATATATATATATATATATATATATATATATATATATATAAAATATATTTTAAACCCCTATAAAATATAAAATTTATAAAATATTTTAAAATATAAAATATATATATATATAAAATATTTTAATATATATATATATATATTTTATTATTTTTTTATATTTTATTATTATTTTTAATTTTTTTTAAATATATTTATTTTATTTTATTAATATATATTTATTTATTATATATATATATATATATATATATATATATATATATATATATATATATATAATATATATTATATTATATTTAATTTTTTAAACTTTTGGGAAATGACAAAAATTTTGGGGGGAAATTTGACCGTTTGGGGGGCCCGCTTGATTAAAAATAAATTTAGTTTTTTTATTTTTTAAAAAAGCAGCCTTGATGGGGATTTTTAAAAGAAAAGTAAATTTTCCCCGGAAGATAAAAAAAAAATTTATGAAAAATTTTTTTGAATGCAAAACCCGAATCCCCGGTTTTTTATAACCATGGGGGTTCCCTTTTTTTTTACGTTTAAATTATTTACTTTTTATTAAATATGAATAAAAATAAATTGGTAAAAAAAGAAAAAACAAAGTAGGCCATGGTTATGAAATTCGGTTTTTGGGAAAATTTTTTTCATTCTAAACAACTTTTTTTTATAAACTTTTTTATATCTTGCCTAGAAATACTACTTTACCTACTCATAAAATTTAAAAAATAATCGTATAAAGGGTTTTTATTTTAAAAAAAAAAAAAATATGCTAAATTTTTTTTTTTTAACCAACAGGGCGGGGTGCCAAACGGTCAAATTTCAACTCCAAAATTTTTTTTCATTTTTACGATAAATTCGCTCATCCTGGGAAATTATATATATATATATATATATATATATATATATATATATATATATATATATATATATATATATATATATATATATATATATATATATATATATATATATATATATATATATATATATATATATATATATACAAGGGGGTAAATTAACAAGGATTTTTTTGATTTTACTTTTGTCCGCAGATATAGGTTATGTTTGACTTCACCAGTTTCCCATTTTGCCGAGGGGGAGATTTATTTTATTAATTTTTGTTTAAAATTCAATTTTAAAAAAATTTTTTGGGGTATGTACTTACTTTTTTAACTGTAATGTATAATATTTTTAAAAATTAAGACTTTATAAATACTTGTAAACAAAAAAAAAAGGCAAAGGATTACGTCACAAATACCGAATTGACATTGAAATTGGTATATTTTGGGTTTTTAAAGGGATCGAGCACTCCTTTTTTTAAATTTATTACCCTTGAAAAATATATATATATATATATATATATATATATATATATAAAAATATATATATATATATATATATATTTTTTATAAAAAAAAAATATATAAAATATATATATATATATAGATATATATATTTTTTATATATATTTTTTTAATATAATATAATATAATATAATACAAAAATATTAATATAAAATTTTAAATTTTTACATAAAATTCATAAAAAATACAAAAATATTATAGGGGCCACCAAAAAAAACCTTGCCTTTTAAGAGCTGAAAAATTTTATTTTCCCTTTTCAGGTCCAAAAGGAAAAAAAAACACAAAGCTTCCCATTCTTTTTCAAATTTATTATTTAAAGGGGGAAAATCCCCAAAGCTGAATTTTTTTAATTTAAAAACAGGACATTAATAAGTTTTTGAAAAATTATTAATGTTTCTTAGTTCTAAGCTGATACATTTTTAAAAAAAATTTTAATTGTTATTAAATGTAAGACTAGTACAGAAAAAGGGTGGATTTCTATACCACTTTATTGTTTTTTATTGGTATAGAAATCCATCCATTTGTACTAGTCTTACATTTAATAACAATTATAATATTTTTAAAAAAAGTATCAGTTTTGAACTAAGAAACATTAATATAATTTTTTAAAAAAATTATTAATGTCCTGTTTCTATACATTTAAAACCCAGCTGTTGTTGATGTTTACCAACTTCTAAATAATGCATTTAGTTGTAAGTATACCTAAAATTGAGGAAAAAATTTGCTTTTTTTTTTTATTGTTTTTTTTTTTTATTGTAGACCTGAAGAAGGAAATAAATATTTTCGAAAGCTTGTTAAACTAAGAAGTGTTTCACTTTAATTAGTCTTCCCCCGGGCCGCTACCCAAGAAATTTATCACCTTTTTTTTTTAAAAAGGTCGGCCCCAAACTTCCCCCCCCCTTATTTTTTTATATATATATATATATATATATATATATATATATATATATATATATATATATATATATATATATTACATATATATATATATATATATATATATATATATATATATATATATATATATACATATATATATATATATATATATTTTTTATATATATATATATATATATATATATATATAATATATATAAATTAACTAATTGTATGGACGCATTTTGTTTAGTGGAATTCAGGTTGGCTTAGAGTAAATGATCGCTATAGCTTTTTGTGTTCTTAAATTTTAATTTAAGGGGGTATTTTGGTCTAAAAAGTAAAAAAATATCGACATTTTTTTTCATATTTCGATAGTTTAGATATTCAAAATATCTCATTAAAAGGATTTTTCGAAATTCGAATTATTTTTAAAGTTATAGCTAAAGTTGTTGTTCGGCGGAATCAAGCTAGAATCGAAAGTTCTGAGTTTCGAGGTTCAAGTGCTCCAAAAGAAGGAAGAAGGGCTCGTTTTTCGAAGAGAAATTCGTTAAATATTCAATTTGAGGTAGAATATTGCCCGATATACGCTACCGGAATCGCTGATTAAAGAAATGTAGGTCAAACGTACTATTCTATCTGTTAGACTACCTGAACTTAACCTAATACTTTTAACGCGTTTTTCTCAAAACTACTTTTTTTAAGTAGGCGCGCATAATAACTCAAACCCTACTAAACCAATTTATTTGAAGTGTGAGAAGCTTTTCTATACCTTTCTCTTTATCACCAAGCAGATTCAAGTCAAAATTTTGATTTTTATTATTTTTAAAAAATCAGGAACTGCCAAAAAACGTGAAAGAAATATTTTTCAACTAGCCGCCATTTTGTAAAAAAAATACTTCTTTAAGCTTTACTGATTAGAAACCCATTCGATTTTTTTGTTTCAGAATCCTGCACGCCAAGGTTTTTTTTAACCCCCTCTTTATCAGCCGGCAACTTTTTGTTTTTTTTAACTTTTTATAGTTATTTATAACATAAGTGGTAAAAGTACGATTTTAAGGGACGAATGTGAAAGTTTGGAGAATGAGCGAAGCGAGTTCTGCAACTCACATGAGTCCCTTAAAACGTACTTTTAACACAAATATCATACAATATTTTTTCAACAAACGCAATAATGCAGTTAAAAATTTATTTAATTAAAAATTAAAAGATTTTTTTTCCTTTAATGGCAACAGGCTAATCAGCCATTCAGCCAGTCACAAAGTGTTACTTAAAAAAAAGAAGTGTTGTATTTTATTTATTATAATTATTTATCATGCTAATAATAGAGGGTGAATGCAAGCTAAACCTATTACATATATGACAGGGACACTTCACGCCACTGGGGTCGGTCAGGGCGACTAAAATTAAAAGATATAGTTTTACATAGCATCGTATATAAAAGTTATTGAAGTTGAATTCTAACAACTGTTGCTGATGTTGGTGAGTATGCTTTTTCTGTTCAATCCACCTCAACTACGGAAAATGCTAGAACTGTGGAAGGAATTTGTTCTTTAAGTTGTTTGAATTGTACAATTAATATAAATCTTAGTAAATAAAAGTTGATGTTAACACTAGTACTTTATAATGTTACTTTAAGGCACTAGTGCTTTAAAGTAACATTTTTAAGGCATCTAGATAGTGTTAAAAATTGAATTTTTAGCACGTTTGTAGAATTTTTTTTTAATGTATTTTTAAAATACAAATAAACAAGCAATAAAAATAGTCAAAATATTCTTTGTATTTTTTATTTGGTTCGAAAAAATGCTTGAAATTTATGCCTCTAGACTAAAATGCCCTCTTAAATAAAATGAGCGGAAAAACAGTGTAATGTACAATTCTGTTTATATATTTTTAGTTGATTCGAATTTAAAACATTCGGTAGATTTGCCAAATAAAATGCATGCATTGCATCTTATCATGCATGCCTACGCCTGCATGATAAAATAGGCCCCTTGCAGATATTGTTTCAGACAGTGTGACGTCATGGGGTATTTAAATATTTAGATGTAGTTTTAAGGCGAGCGTTTTATATTTGAATTTATAGTGCTTGTATCCCTGTAATAAGTTTTAGTATTTAAAAAATATTTAGCAGAAGTGTTATTTATGTATAAAGGGTTATTTTTGGACCATAGCAAATATGTGCAAGAAGCCTATTAAATTAAATTAAATTAAATTAAAATTAATATTAAATCTCAGTCATAAAGGATAATTTGCAAGCGTAAGTTAAAATCATGCATATTAATTAGGTCGCTTAAGAATTATCTAATAATTATTTAAAATTCTTATAGTTAAAATCCACATGATAAAATTTTGTTTTTATTGAAATTTCAAACCAATTTAAAAGATTCATTTTTAAGAGAATGAGTCAAGCATTGACAATGACCATGAGAATCAATGGTGCGTCTAGGAGCTTCAAATCTTAGTGCATTCGCACTTGAACAAGCTAGATCTACAAAAATCGTATCAATTAGTTAAGTTACAAGTAAATTTCAACTTAGTAACACTTAAAGACAAAAATAAAATCCTTATAATAAATTACTCGGTTGTTAATACCGGGTGATAACAATACTAGGTTAATGCAAATGGAAAAAAAATAGTTATCTGCATGTTAAGTTGGGCTGTGCTTTTTTTTAATAAATTGCATTAAAATTTAAAATGTTTTTTGTATAAAGTTTGGAACAAATGGTCTTTATTGGTTATTAAAAGTGCTTTTTATAAAAATGCAAAGCATTTTATATCCGGAATCCGGCAGTGCTGGTCGGGACGGCGTAGTGTTCACACCTCGGCCGTCTATTTGCTTGGTTGATCTCAGTCTCTCCAGAGCATTTGCGAGATTGTGATAGCTGCAGGTGCAAATTTAACGATTTCCTTAAAAAATTAGTGCTTTTTACGGAAAAGGCTTAGCCCAGGGTTTGGCCATAAAGCTCCGATTTGTTTTCTTGAGGACAAGTATATCGATTATGAATTGAAGTCTTTAGGTTGCCCTTCCGGGGGATTGTACGGAAAAATCGGCACATGCCTTATAAATACTTACCGCTAAAACCTATTAATTTGTCAAAAGTAACTGTTGTGATAATTGCTGTAATAACCAAAGATAACTTTAATAAAAGATATATTTGTGAAAGTGAAGTAAAATGAATAATTATTTAGTCGGATCAACCAAGTACGAGCAGTGCTCGCCTACGTCGGCTCGATAGCGCCCCAGGGAGGCCATTCTGCCGACCGAGTACACCCGCGCCATCCTTCATTAACATTTGGAGAGTTTCATAAAGAAAATCTACAAACACAGATGCCAAAACTTTGTAAATAGGGGCTGGCCAGATCAAGCACCTTAAAGCGCCAAGCACAGCGACGCAGGCGCACCGCTGGCATTCAAGGGGCAATATTTCACTAGCGAAGGCGCCAGAGCCGCGTTGCAACGACTACGCTATCAGAAGACCATCACCAACCTGGATTGCCTAAGGGTTTGCGGGCCGTTAGCCTGGTTTGTACAAAAACCTCTGGGGAAGTCTTTCAAACCTAACCAGACCTTGTTGAGCAAGATTGGAGCACAGCCACCTTTCCAAGAAAGGAAAAACGTCCACGGGTACACGGGAGCCGGCCGACCGAAAGTGGGCGCCGGATTTTGCAACATACCTATTGTAAAAACAAAGCCAAGAAGGCGTTGGACGCCTTCGAGTCTTGTTCCGATGAGTTAATGAGGCCCAACGGAGTCTACGGAGCCCCATGAAGCAGCAATGTAGCCTGGCCACGGTCGCAAAACATTTTTTTCCGAAGCGGCGACAAGGAGTTTACCCGAATTATAATCCACAACGTCCAGATTATTCCAGCACCATAAAGGAGTTCGAGCAATCATGCCCTGGATCAGAGGATAATGCTTCCTATGGAGTGGAGAGTTCGGAATACCGGAGTTGGTCATGACCAACGCGCTACAGTCGCTGAAGTAGGTCAAAAATAAGCGCGATGCGGAGCTGATTACGGCATTCCGAGAGACGGGAGGAAGAAAGCCCACTGATTTGGATTCCTATGACATGGATTTACTTTGAGAACGGGCATGTCGCGGGAGTCAAGTGAACATAAAAAAAGAACAACGAGGCTCATGAGAAAGAAATAGCGTCTTAAACCAGTATCAAGAACCCGCGCTTATGACACGAGGCAGCAACGAATAAAACGATACCCCATGCAACCATTTAAATCGTACTAGCCCCATTAAACACGCCCTCTTGCGTGTTTAATGCGGTGGGGGAATACGACACAGCGGGTGCAGGTTTAGGCGGACGGTCAGGGTAAAAATAATATTTCGGCTACGTAAAACATCGGTAAGGCTAGTTCACTGAGATCGGAAAGCCGCGAAAAGTTGTAATGTTATAAACGTCCGTGTCACGCATGTACGATCCTAAGACACGCTCGTAAGTTAAATTTTGCAAAAGTTCTGTGACATTAAACGATGCTCGTTAGCACGTTTTCCTGCTAATGGCATTCGCCGAAATTCGCCTTTCTTGCAGCTCGTGGCTTTCCGGTCCCAGTGGACGACCAGCCTAAGGAATATACGGCGCGAATTTGAGAGGTATAGATTGGATGTCAGACAATTGGCAATAGAAAATTAATAAAGTTAAAATTAAGAATTTTAATAATTTTTTGGATTGATTGATTTAATACTAAATATTATTTTTAAATTATTGGTTATTTACATTTTGTCTCGGGAGGCTCCTGCTCTTTCATCCTTATGAATCGGCCGTCATTGACTAAAACATTACATAGGATACAAATTAAAAACTGTAAAAAAACGAATTCTTAAAAGATTATAAATGGTATTTCAAATATTATTTTTCCGAAAATTTAATCCATTTAATTTGGTCTTAAAAGGAAAAATATTTTAACTGTCTAAATTTAATATTGGTTTTATTGTTTGACACTTTTTTTTGTGATTATATGCATGATGGTGGAATTTTCTGCTGGGCAAATAGCACCGATAATGACTGGATTACCAAAAAAAAACTCACCTACGTTTTTAATACAATAAAAATAAACTAAATAATTAGTATGGAAGCTTATTTGTTAAAATTTAAAACGAAATTTTATTGTATGATTTAAAGTAAAACAAACTGTATACAGGGTGTTCAAAATATGCACGGCCAAATTTTAGAAGGTGATTCCTCATTGAAAAATCTACATATGGGTCCGAAAATTCATGCTTTCTAGGTATAGGGTAATAAAGTTTTTTTAAAAAATAGGTTTTTTTGAAATTATCCCAAATACCCTGTAGCCGATTTTTTTAAAATTTGTGTGTTTTTTCTAGTAATAAAGGCATAAATGTGTGTAAGAAAATCTTTGGACCTCATTAATAGTTGCAATAAATTGGTTTTATTTTTTTTTTCTTGAAAACGAAGCAAGAAAGGGAAAAATAATAAACGAAAAAAAGTTGTACTCTCAATCGCTTAATTTAAATAAAATAAAAAAGTAGCAAGAAAGTCAGTGGCGTACTTCTTTTTACAATTATTTTCGATAAGGTGTCCCCTGAGACGTCACTGGGCTTATCCATTTTAAGTTAATTAGGCCTAAGTTAGGCCCTTATTACTAAAAATAACACTGTTAAATTTTAAGAAAATCGGCAACAGGGTGTTTGGTATAATTACAAAAAAACTATTTTTCTTTAAAGTATAACACCATATACAGGGTTATTCATTTTAAAGTAAACAGGGCTTTATTTTTGAACTTCCCTGTACTTTTTTAAAAAACGAATATAGCCATTTTGTGTATTTTTTTCCGTAGAATTTAATAATCTAATCAGAAAACCATTTCAAACAAAAACAAAAGAGTTACAGCACGAGTGACGTATTTTTTAAACGGAACACTCCGTATATTTTTATATTAATAGATAGAGATTTTCACGAGGAATTCGGTGATATAGGTTGCTGGGCTTATTTCCTGAGGTTCTGCTGCAATTGTCTAAAAACTGCATGATACTATAAGGATAGTTTCACCTGAAAAAACCTGGCTGCCACAGGTGCTTATTTGTCAAAGTCAAGAATTTTAAAAATACGTTTATTACTTTTTGGAGTAGTTTTAAAATGAGGTTTTCATCGGAAGAACGGCTTCAAATTATATTATATGCTAAAAATGATATGATATATCTATTTCTAAACCAAGCAGCAAAATTACAATAAACGGAAAAAATTAAAATACAATACGTGGAAAAAAATGGTGGTAATAAGAACACTTATAACAAAAAATTATAATATTACCAATAATTTAAATGTTCTATATATAACCCCCGTTATTTTCAAAACATGATCTATAACCCCTCCTTGGCCTTTCTGAGCTTGCCAATATTATTTGAGGTTCTTGGTTAACACGATTAATTTCTTTTTTATTATTTAATGAGGAATTACCTCCTGAAAATTGGCCGTGAATTTTTTGAACACTCTCTATAATGTTAATAATTTTAACTTGGTGGAATTATACTTAATACACTTTAATAAAACAATCAACTTTGATTAGAGTTTGTATAGGTATTGCGTCACTGGGTATTTTAATCGAATATTTTTCATGTTATCAAAACAAATAAAAGAAATTTTGGTTAAATTCGTTCTTAATTTTTTGCAAAGTCACTGAGACTGGTTTTAAACCAACTTAATATTATATCTAAAAACCTCATAACAAACTTATGTTAGTCGGGATGTTAAAATTATTTTACTTCAGACAAACTGTTTTGGAATTTTAGATTGTTAGTGTAATAAATGTGTTTTGGCAAACATGGCACTTTTCCTTGAAGTTTGTTAAGTTTTTTTTAGGTAGTTAGTAGGTAGTAGTAGGTAATTAATTAATACAGGAACTAAAGATTTGTAGGTCCGCAGGGGCACGAAATACATCAGCAGGATCCACAACTTGGACACTCTGGAAGCAAAGAAACAAAGTGAGAAGCTCGTAGCTTTTCAGTTGGACTGTAAAAGAATGCATGTTAGCAGGGCCGGATTTAACTTTTTGCCGCCCATAGGCTAATATATTTTTGCCGCCCTAATATGTCAATATTTTTTGGACAGAACGAAAAATTTAGCATTAAAAGAATGTAAACTTCAGGAGTAATTGTTATAAAAATTTAATACACAAATTTAACAGAAGTAAATACTACAGCAAATTAAATAACATCTTTTTAAAACAAACAAATTTCATAATATAAAAACAAAATATAAATTAAAATGGTAAAACAAATAAGTCTTTTTTTAAACTATGTATTATTTAATTATAGGCAAAACCCTATACTAACATTTTTCTTCGAACCTTTTTTATAAAAAAGCATTATTTATATTATTAAAATTTACGATTAAATTTAAAAAAAAATAATTGTAAATTTGCCGCCCTAGGCTTCTGTCTACTCAGCCTTTGCGTAAATTCACCCCTGCATGTTAGTGGCAATTTGGATTAATTCAGAAGACATGGAAACAATTTCTTATAAAAGGTCTGATTTAGGAAATATAAAGAGTATATAAAGGGGATCAATACTTTCTGGCTTGAAAGAGAAATCTGAGGTTTTTAAAGTTGCTGAGGTTATTAAGGTTCATTTTTAAAAGTAACGCAGACCAGGTAAAATCACTACGTGTTCTGCAGAACTTCGCTGTTTATAAATTGATAATGCATATTGGCAGACTTTTTAAATATGTTTTTAAGGCATTAAATTAGACTAGATGAAAAGCCTGTCTCCGCCATACGAGAGACAATATTAAGTAGCCTCTGTCTCCGTAAGACGCCTTCCGTACGGCTAACGGTAAAAAAATACTTTTTTGCTCCTATTTTTGTACGTGGGGGCGAAATTCAAAAAACGGACTTCGTTAGGTTCTAGCCACTGCTAAAGACTACCACTGTGCCAAATTTCATGATTTTAGCTCAAGCCATAACTTCAGAATCACGTGGACAGACAAATAAATATATATACCTACCTACATATAAATATATCCACATTAGCAAATATATATATATATATATATATATATATATATATATATATATATATATATATATATATATATATATATATATATATATATATATATATATATATATATATATATATATATATATATATATATATATATATATATATATATATATATATATATATATATGTATATATAGATGAGAGTAATCTGCATAACCTTACGTTGGTTTTCTAAATCAGGCTTAGATACAGGCTGGAAACTAAGAAAGGATAGTGTCGTCAGCAAAACTATGAATGGGATTAAGTATGGAAAAGAGAAGTTCAATTATGTAAAGAAAAAATAGAGATGGTGCCAGTACTGATTCCGGAGAAACCCCACCGTCAGAGTGGTAGTGGTGAACACTAAATTACTGACATACGGCAATTAGAATGGTTGCTGAAAAATCGGAAATAAAGTTTAGGTGGAAAACCGTAAAAGGAAAGTTTATTGAGAAGTGCATCATGCCAAACCAGCTCAAAAGCTTTGCGTATGTCAAGAGCCACATCCTGGAATTCATTAAAGAACTTAAAGAGTCTTGTTCAGTTGTGTGAAAAAGAATATCTTCTGTGTGACGCAATCCATAATGTATGTCCTGTATAATTTCGTGGTTTACTAAATACTTTAAAATTTAAAAATGTATTAATTTTTTCCTAATCAAGTAAAAGAATTGTTTTAGATTCTGTCCTAAATTTCTTTGCCATAAAAAATTCGAAAAAAATTAGGAGGGGTGTAAGTTTAGGAGCATATTTTTTAGAATGATTTCAAACACTTTAGAAGGAACAGTAGCAATTATTGGAATTAATTAACTACTGGAAACAGTAGAATTATTAGAGTAAACCGAAGTAATTCGGCTATTTTTGAAGGTCGAAATAAAGTGAAACAAGGAAAAAAGAGCGATTTACAAAAATTGGCAGAAAAGTCAAAATTTGACAATTTTTTTGCCCAAGATTTAATGGCCGTCACTGTACCACTAATTTTTTTTCTTCAATTTCATTAAAAAAAAATGAATAATATAATCTACACACAACCAAACTTATATGGAATCACCCTATATTTCTGACTTATCTTTTTGTAAGGAAAAAATTTGGTATCCAACTTTAAGATAATGCTTTTTGTTGTAAACAAATCTGATAAAAAAAGAGAAACGACTGCCACGATTTATTATTTTCTGAATTTTGTGTTCAGTAGTAAAATCACGTATTCTTCGGTAATTTTATTTCGGTCCAAAAAAAAACCAAAAATGCCTTATGTTGGACTCACAGATGTGCAGAGGGGAAGAATTATTGCTCTTATTGAGCAAGGAATGCCCCAAAGAGACGTAGCAGAGATAGTAGGCGTTACACAGGGTGCTGTATCGAAAACACATGCCAGGTACTTGGAACTAGGAACTCTCAAAAACAGGCCCAGACAAAGTCGTCAGAGTCACAACTGAACAACAGGACCGCTTTGTGTGCCAAATTGCTAGAAGAAATCCCAGTGTTTCTTATCCAGAGCTGCAACGACAACTTCTGGAAGCTAGAGGTGTGAACGTTTCAATTGAAATCATTAGAAAAAGACTTCGCGCTCGAGGGTTGTACAGTAGGAGAGAGTTACGGGTCCCACAGTTATCTAGGCAAAATAAAATTGACCGGCTAAATTGGTGCCTTCAACATCGAAACTGGACAATTGAGAATTGGCAAAATGTTCTTTTTTCGGATGAGACCAGAATTGGCCTAAGATCAGATGACCGTCGAATTCGGGTTCTCAGAGCTCCAGGAAGACGAGCTAGACTCCAGGCTGCCAAATCTGTCCCAAGATATAAAGGAGGAACTGTAATGTTCTGGGGAGGTATTATGCTGGGAACAAAAACTCCATTGTTACCACTTCAACAAACTTTAACGGGTAGGAGGTATGTTGATTTAGTGCTAGAACCAATCGTTAGGCTTTGGAGAGCTGCAATTAAGGATAATTTTAACTTCATGCACGATAATGCACCTCCCCATGCCAGTAGAGTGGCTCGAGAATGTCTTGAAACGGAAGGTGTCACAGTTTTAGACTGGCCTGCATGTTCAACAGACCTAAATCCTATCGAACACCTGTGGGACCAGCTCAAAAGAAGGATTCGAGCACGTCAAAACAATCCAGGAAATGTCGCACAGCTTATTGACGCAGCGTTAGTAGAATGGGAAAACATACCCCAAGACAGTGTTGACAATTTAATAAGAAGCATGCCAACGCGAATTGAAGGAATAGAGGTGGCAACACGGATTATTAAAATAACCAATTTTATTTTTGTTTTTGCTTTTTGACCAATAAAATTTTAAATCTCATTTCTATTCTGAAACCAACAAAAATACCGATGTGTTTATTTTGTAACCTTATTAATTTGTATTATTGATATATGAGTTTTTTTTTGCATTAAAAGTCATTGGTAAGGACAGAGTTTTATTTATAAACCAAAAATGTTCATACATCTCAAAAATAATGAAAAATAATAGATGATTCCATATAAGTTTGGTTGTGTGTATATATCTTTAAAGGTAAGGTTTGGAAAAGAATTAATACAAAAGTTTATATTCATATTTTTGGAAAAGAATCACAAGAACTTGCTACCATTTGAGCAAGAACGGACTTTATCTTTTACGCGATAAACGATTCTTGGGCTTCAGAGATTTATTGAGTTCTTGTTGCGATTCTAGCTTGTATGTGAGGTGGTACCACCTCAAGCGTCCACCATCGTCTATCACTACTTATTCTAGCGTTATACCAGTGTTATAACGAATTATTTACAATAGTAAGCGTATAAAATTAGTAAACAAATAAGGCAGCAATAGGAGGTACCCTCCAAAAATCACTGGACAAAAATATAATTCCCAACCAAAATTATGACCGACCCACAATAAAAATATTTAAAGTTTCAAAAGTATCACCATATTCTTTTTAAGTCTATAGAATCGTTTTAAAATTTGAGTTTTACTTACACTTGAAATATATTTATAGAACAACAAAAATCCTTGTGCCTAACAATTTTTGTTTATAAACCTATTATTTTTTAATATCCCAAAAATGCAATAATAAATTACTTAAAATCAGATGAAAAGGAACAAGAACCTCGAGAGAAACGAGCCTTTGTGCAAGAGAAAAATCAGATCTACTTTTTGTGTTTTCTGCAAGTATATATTGTTACCAATATATATTTTCTAATTTGCAAAGTTTTCATATAAGTAGTCCGATATAATAGACCTGTGGAAAAAGCCTGTTAGAAAGTGTTAAGTTCCAATAAGAATTCTTATAGGTCTATCTGTTGTCCAGATAGAAATTCTATCATAACTTTACTGATAAATTCGTATAAAAAACATTATAAATTTATCACTAATCTCTTTAGCAGACAGTAAGTTGCTTTTCTTTTCTTTTTTTGATCAAAATCCCATGGAAAACTATACAAAAACATTTTAATCCATTATTTTTCCTGTCAATCTATAAGTATCCGGAATTGCTGTTTTAAAAATACAATAGTTTATCATAAATTCTAATCAAACATCGTATTTTATTTTGGATCTGTCAGATTTTTTCCACAGCGAATTGATTTTACGAAAAATAATGTTAACGTGTATAACATGGTAACCTAACCACCGGTCAAGATTTTATCTATCAATTTCACTTTTTTTAATACGAGAAAAATGGCTTTGTTCCTATTAATCCCTGTTAAATGCCCCGGTACCCCTTCTGAGAGCACCTGCCACGGAAAACTAATAACTGTAGGCCATAAAGTTAAGATCGTCTATATTTCAACTCGCCTAATTAATTATGTACACTTTTATTGATAAAAACAATATTAATAGATTATTTACAACAAATTTCATTCGAGATAGCCGTAAAGAGACAAGCAATTGTTGACCTATCGCCAGCCGACGATAAACTAATCAAGTACCACCATAAGTACCGTAGTCGCAGTTAAGCTCATTTAAAAGGCTTAAAATAATTTCATTAATTTCCTCCGCAGAACTTATTGGTGCAAGACAGAATAACACGTTTAAAATGTCTGCACAAAGTTTAGGGTTTTATTTAGTTTTAGGTTTATTTTTAGTAAGTTCCTGTGCAAATGGTGATCCTCAACCCCCTATCATTTCGCCTACGCCCATTGTTATGTGGCACGGAATGGGTAAGTGGTGTTTTTATAATTTTGGTTTTGTTTATAATTTCTTCAAGGTTAAGATTTGTTTGTTTATTCCGTGGTGACTGCTGAGTCAATATTAAACCGAATATTTTAGGAGGAGCGTTATAGTCTACTATCGGAACTAGAGACGACCTTCACCTATCTGCTAATCAGATAAAAATATTTTTTTTATCAAAGGTAATATGTTAATAAAAGCATTGCCTAAAAATTATTGCCAAATCTAATTAAATAAAAAATAGGTATTTAAAAAATTTTGATACTTTCTGTATAATGTCATTTTTTATTCTACGTGATAGTATACCACTAATTGTTTTTTTTTTAAACTTTATAAATAAAGCCTTTGAAAATTTTTGAAATTTAATAAAAAATTCTTTATTTTTTTAATGAAATTGAATAAAAAAAATAGTTGTACAGTAACGGCCATTAAATCTTGGGCAAAAAAATTGTCAAATTTTGACTTTTTTGCCAATTTTTGTAAATCGCTCTTTTTACCTTATTTTACTTGTAATTACTATAATATATACTAGGAAAATATTTATATTTTATAAAAACTAACAAATTAATAAATTAATTACCAAATTTAATAAATTCAAACAAACCTAAATATCCTTCCAAACAAATTTAATATTTTATTGCGGCCCCGTTTTTTTTCTAAGACAGAGTTTAGCTTTCTAGGCATTGAATGGACCAAAGCCCGGGCGTAGTCCGGATTTCCTTGTAACTCATTTCACACCTCTAAAATTTTATCCTTAAGTTCGTTTACGTTTTGCGGCCTAAACTCATTTTACCTATTTATTTTCTAACTAGTGAGCCCCAAACATTTTCCATAACATTTAAATCTGGATTACCTGCGGGCCACGGTAAACCCCTGATACACTGCTCTTCCATTCATTCCTCGACTTGCCGGGCCGTATATACGGGACACATATCTTGCTGAAAAATTTTTGTCCGGAAATCGATTTAGTACAGAAGGAAGCAGAATATTCTGTAGTAGATATATATATATATATATATATATATATATATATATATATATATATATATATATATATATATATATATATATATATATATATATATATATATATATATATATATGTTAGACTCATATGCCGAATTTCCCATTTCCGAAATAAATATCAGTTGCGAAATGATTAAAGCTAAATGATCGATTGCCGAACATAGTTCCCATTTCGGTAGCTGTTTAAAGTGATTTACACATTTCGCGAACTGTGCTATCCGGAGTTGTTCAAATGCCGAATAAGATATATTTCGGCGGATTTATAGTTGCATATGCCAAATCCCGTTCTGGTCATCCAAAAACAGATTTTGTGCGTGCAAAATAAAAAGCCGCTTTGCTTACCAGAACTAACCATGACCGACTAGAATTAAGGGCTTTTGAATTTGTCTTAATTATTTGTAGAAGTTATAAACAAAATTTTAACAACGTATTGAAACAAACCCGGGGAATATATAATTACACTTTTAAAAAAATTTATAACTTCCATCATATCAAAAATTATAAAAACATTTTGTTAATAACTACCTAGTCGGTCATGGTTAGTTCTGGTAAGCAAAGCTGCTGATGATAATCCGCCGAAATATATCTTATTCGGCATTTGAACAACTCCGGATAGCTCAGTTCGCAAAATGTGTAAATCAGTTTAAACACCTACCGAAATAGGAACTATATTCGGCAATCGATCATTTGGCTTTGATCATTTCGCGAACTGGGTATTTTTTTCGGCGAATGGGCGAATTCGGCATATGAGTCTAACATATATATATATATATTTATATATATATATATATAATATATATATATATATATATATATATATATATATATATATATATATATATATATATATATATATATATATATATATATATATATATATATATATATATATATATATATATATATATATATATATATATATATATATATATATATATATATATATATATACCTCTGCATAGAACCTACCTTCGATAAAATAACATACACCAAGTCCTTGTTCACTCAGCCACCCCCAAACATTTACTGAAAATCGCCCTGTACTTCGGCCCTTTTAGGTATATTTTTCATCAAATCGTGTTCCTTGAGGCCTGTATACCTTAAGTATCCCATTGTAGCACGACTGAAACACTTTTTCATCGGTGAATATTATATTTTCCCAAAAAATCGGAGCTTCCAAGTAAAATTGTAGAGCAAATCCAATACGTTGTTCTTTATTTGCACTTTTTAAAAACGGTTTTAAGTAAAGATTTAAATGGTTGGTTTTTTAAAACATTGACTAAATTATTGTCTTGTTCTTAATTCAATAGTTTGGGGCGACCACTGCTCCCAAAGGAGTGTGTTTGTTCCCATTTTTTTTTTAACAAAATGAATAGTACTCTTTGGGATGCTAAGCTCTTCCGCCACATTCCCTCTGGCCAACATCTCTGCTCAATATAATAAATAATAAATACTTTTTGATCCAAAGTTAAGTTTGGCATTTTAAAAAAATATTTTTGGACACTGACAACGGACATCTGTTTCTTTATTAGGTTTTTCAAAAGGTATTTATTTTCAGTAGAAGGTACATAAGCCTATTTTACGAAAGGGAAAAAAAATGCCCAAGATTTAATGGCCGTTACTGTACAAGGTGATCAGTTAAGGGTAGCGAGCGGCCATATCTCATAAGATATTGGTCTATTTGAGAAAAAATCTATAAAGTCGCCAAGAGAAAGCTGGAATTATTTTCGAGTTTGTCAACGTCCGCGAGGGTGATAACCACACCAAGAGAAAATGATTTTTATAGAATTTTTTCTAATGAAAGTATATCGATGATATCTCATTTTACGACATTTCCCATTTTGTCTAAAACGTTTTGTCTATCTATCAAATAGGTGGGGGAAAGCCAAGTTTTTAACAAACCAGTTTCTTCTTTGACCGATTTTAGCAAACTTAGGCCTCATATGAAAGAGCATAATTTTCGTTAAAAACGCTTATTTGGATTTAAATTTTGACTTTTGGTCGCCGCTAGATGGCGTTAACTCGAAATAGCAAATTTTGAGTTTTTAAAAAAACCATGTAATGGTATATATTTATATATTTTAAAGAGGATAAATTTCTCTATTTATCGAGAAAGAATTTATTATCTACCTTTTTGAACCGTTGATAGTGACCAAAATATAATTTTATTAATTTAAAATGGACGCCACTTTTTTATCAAAATAAAAATCAGTTTGAATCGCTATTAGTTGCTAACAAAAGAACTCATGATTTCGTTAGACAAACGGTTTTGATTAAAAAATAAAATAGGTTTACAAACTGTTACCTTATAATTTTCATTGTAAACAGTATGTAGACCTATTTTATTTTTTCAATCCAAAACCGTTTGTCTAACGAAAAAAGTCATGAGGTTCTTTTTGTTAGCAACTAATAAGCGATTACAAAACTGATTTTTATTTTGATAAAAAACAGTGGCGTGCCATTTTTAAATGTAATAAAATTATATTTTGGTCAATATCAACGGTTCAAAAAAAGGTAGATAATAAATTCTTTTCATTAAATTATAGAGAAATTTATCCTCTTTTAAAATATATAAAAATTAATATACCATTACATTTGTTTTTTTTTGAAAAAACTCAAAAATTTGCTACTATTTCAGTTAACGCCATCTAGCGGCGACAGCAAAAGTCAAAAATTCAAAACCAAATAAGCGTTTTGTGGTGCAAATTATGCTCTTTCATATGAGCCTAAGTTTGCTAAAATCGGTAAAAAGAAACGAGAGAAATCTTGGTTTGTTTAAAAAAACAATTGAGCTTCCCCCACCGCTTTATTTTGATAGATAGAACAAAATGTTTTAGACAAAAAATGTAGGGAAATGGTCAGTAAATATGAAAATAATATCATCGATATACTTTCATTAGACAAAACTCTATAAAAATCCCATTTTTCTACTTGGTGTTGGTTGTTACGCCCTCTAGCGAACGTTTGACAAACTCGAAAATAATTTCCAACAATTTCTCTTGGCGACTTTTATTAAGATTTTTTTTTCTCAAATCTATACGACCAATATCTTATAAGATATGGTCGCTCGCTACCATTAACTGATCACCCTGTACATTAGTATTGTCCTGTAGAATAAAAAATAAGAATTGATATTTTACAAAAGTCATCAAAAATTTACATTTTTTTCTTACCTAATCATACCCTTGACATTATTTTTCAGACAACCCTATTGATGATACTTTTATTTACATATTATATCTAATAAAAAATAGTTCTTATTCGGTAAATAGATGAGTGAAAACCATGTTTTATTAATTATTCTTCAATTAAAAAAAAATGCTTTGAAATGCACTCTAGTAAGAATGCACCGTGCATTTTAAAAAATACAAAAATTGCAGCAAATTTCACAATATTCATCTAGTATCCTCAGAGTAAAAATAATGTAAAGTAAAATCAATGTAGGAAATTTTATGCTTAAATTTTTGTGCTCCAAAGGGTAGGGTCTCAAAATACTAAATATATATATTTTTGCGTATCTCCAGGTATACCATAAATTTGCAAGTGTTAAAATGCATATTAGTAAGTCCTAAGTCGGTAAATTTCTCTAAATATAACCCCCTTTTATTATTTTTAGGATTTTAATGCCTATTTTTGAATTTAAAATATCAAGTGGACAGTCTAACTGATCTAATTTTTAGGGTCAATTAAGTTCATTATATTGTATAGTTTTGCACAGGTACCTAAAATTTTACACACCAGACAGACTACCAGGGCCCTGGGTCACAACCACTACAAGTTATACAATTCTAAAAATATTTTTTACACTCGTAATTTTTCCGTAACAGAACTAACTTGGAATTACCTGTGCGGCGCTAGTAATTACGGAACTTTTTTTACGTATGTAGACGTATTCTGTAACACAACTTTAGCACTTGTATAATTGTGTTACAGTATTTTTCACGATTGTTCTGCCCATTTATATTTGTGAGTAAATTTGGTAAACGCAGTATTATATCAACTTTTTCATTCTGAAGATTCGTTCTCGGTATATAGTCAAGTGACTGGGAAAGTGACAATGGAGATACTCCCCACGGGGAATACCAATTCAACATAAGAATTGACTTTAATTTTCTTAATAAAAGCGAGTTTAAGGAAATGTTTCGTCTTAGCAGACAGCAATGTGAAAAACTTTTTCGGAGTATTGGACCAGCGTTAAATAATAAGACAACTCGGTGGTATGGATTGACTCCGCAGCAGAATATATTAATTGCTCTGCCCTGGCTAGGAAATGAAGGCCAGTATAATAGTGTTTGCGATAAGCATGGGAGTTTAAAAAATTTGAACGAATAAGAGTAATTGAAAATGCATTTGGGATTTTAAAAGAAAAATTACCTTGTTTGAACTACCTACGCGTGAACCTGTTTTTGCTGCAAATATTTTTAAATGCTGCTGATGATTTCATGGTAGACGATATTGAAGAATTCCCAGACGATGACGAAAATTATGAACAGTTAGTAATGTCAAAATTACATACGGTTGTAAATAAATCATGATTACTGATTGCCCAATAACGAAAGACTCACCATTCCAGCTTTCTTTAAATTCTGCTAGACAGTTTTTCTTACATACGTCCAATCCTTTTCTATCGACCCTAAACATATACTTTGCGCCACTTGAGCTATTTTCTTTTATAATAGATTTGCTTATAAATAAAACAATAATTTTCGGTTCTAAAGAGTCTAAACACTCTTTGACAAGTCTATGTTTACATATCTACGCATGGGCCTACAATTGTAAAAAAAAATCCAATTGTAGTTATTTTGATTGTGTTACTGAATTTAGTTAGACTTGTAGGTTATGTAGGTACGGTAAATTATTTGTAACTTGTAGACTTGTTACAATTGTAGTGTTTGTGTTATAGGCCCCAGGAGTTATAAACAAAGTAGTTTATGTAGCGAGGGTGCTAACTATTTTTTGCTTTTTGCTTAATTTTGCTGTTGTATTAATTTTTAATAATTTAAATAATCGTGGTAACTTTTTCTTATTAATAAAATAATTAGGGCTAACCTTTAAATTAACTCATTTTTTGCATTTCACTGACAATAAATCTACCTATTCAAACAAATAACCATATTATACGTAAAATTGTCTCATATAATAGGGTTATAAAGACTGTACTATTAGTCTTGGAGCTAAGTTTGCTTATTTGGCAAGGTGCCCAAATATTTTTAATATAATTTAATAAAGGTTTTAAAAATAAAAAAAGAAGGATTTAAAAAAAATATTTTTGAACCCCAAAGTTTGTTTTTTTTGTAAAAAAGCGAAAAGTAATACATCCTTGACTGTGATTTGCCAAAACGCATTTCATTTTTATGATTGAATAAATCGTATATTTTTGTACCAATTTAATACACTTGTTTTTACCATTTACTTCATCAAAACGTACATTTGCGATAACTATTTAAAACCGTACTTCCTGATTTTTTTGATTGTGGTTAACCAAATTTAAAAAAATAATTTGTTTCTGCGGAAAAGATTATTTTTATACTTTTAAATCGACCATTCAATTTTTAGATAAATGTTTTGTTTACGTTTTAAATATTTTAGAAAAGATGTAATTTTTTATTTAGATTAATAGATAATAAATTAGGAGTTTCGTTAAATATATCTCACCAAAAATACTTATGTAAAATAAGGGCCAACTTTTCTTTTCAAAAATCTCGACCTCTTAAAGTACTGGGATCTAAAATTAAACCAAGTCTTGTCTAAAATTTTATTCCAGTCTTGTTTAATTTGACAAATTTTTTACCCATCTATCTGTTTTAATGAATAATCTTTTTTCATTGATACTTACAATGTCATTCATTAATACAGACAGATTAGTAAAAAACTTGCCAAGTCAAAAAAATGGATCAAAATTGTATTTGAAAAACACAAGATCTTACATGATAGACAGTATGGATTCCGTCACAGAAAATCCAGCTGATTTTCTTTCCTTTGTCTCACACAACTGGAACAAGTCCCTTGAGTTTCTTGGTGAATCCCAGATCGTTGCTCTTGACATATCCAAAGCTTTCGATCAGTTCTGGCATGACGGGTTTCTTAACAAACTTCCTTCTTACGGTCTTCCAACTAAGTTTTTCTCTTGGCTCTCCAGTTTTCTTTCTAATCGACGTTTATCAGTTAATGTTGATGGTCATTCTTTTAGCTTCTACCAGGTTAATGCTGGGGTGCCCCAGGGCTCAGTACTGGTACCCACTCTGTTTCTTCTACACATTAACGATCTTCTCTTTTCCACAATCAATCTTTTTCATAGTTTTGCTGACGACTTGGAATGCAGCCACCCAGGAAGCATCACTTGAAAATGCCAACTGAGATGTTGGCGAAACGTCGTGAAAATTCATCTACTGACAAACGGAAAAATTTTCAACCATCCGGAAAAATTACAAAATATATATTCCACTATACTATAAAATATATATATATATATATATATATATATATATATATATATATATATATATATATATATTTTAATATATAAAAAATTATATATATATATATATATATATATATATATATATATATATATATATATATACAGGGTGCCACAGATTCAAAGTGCATGCAGGGGGATCTCGGAAACCGTAAGAGATACGAAGTCGGTTAAATTATGGCAAAGTTGCGCATTTAAGTGCCTAACAACATGCCGATTAGAAAGTTGTAAAATTCTGAGTACTTCCGGAGATATCCGGAAAAAACCGAAATTTGCTTTATTTAATTTTTTTTAACCTCTTATTATCCCAATTACAAAAATGTATAACACTTAATATTTTTTAACAAATATGAAATGATGTGCGTTGCTTGTCTTACTCATTGTCTCTTATGGAAAATGTGTTTATTTAACAGAAAAATATCAAGTGTTATACATCATTGTATTTGGGATTTTAACTGTTTCAAAAAATGCAATAAAAATTGAGTGCCGCATTTAAAAAAATAAAGTTGATGATGGTCTAACGAAAACGAAACGTCGTACGGAAAATCTCTTAACGCTGTTTTGTAGACCTTAAAAAGTGGCCGTAAGAAAGTGTCTTTTGTTTTTCCATATCTCTTTAAATAACGTCAGAAAAAAATTAAAACGAAATCAGCAAATTTCGGTTTTTTTCGGATATCTCCGGAAGTACTCGTTTCCGAGATCCCCATGTATGCACTCGAATCTGTGGCGCTGACTGTCGCGTCGATCGAGCACTACATTTAGCCTAACAAAAAAAAAACACACACATTGCATTGCATCACATTTTTGGGTTCACTTTGGGTATTCGCGAAAATCAATGACCACTAGATGGCGCTGTCAATTTTCAATATGGCCGCTATGAGGGTGAACAACAAAATTTTAGTTTATGCTTTGCATCTATCGTTGTTGCTGTGTACGTGTGAACTTCCTATTTTTTGTGATTTTTCTTGTATTTACGGACTTGTTTCTTAAATATTCAACTATAAATTTTACCAAGATGCCTCATATTGAAGTGAGTATTTACGAAATTCTCAAATATATTGGAAACAGAAGTAGACCATTACAAGAGGGTGAAGCTGTTTTCAAAGCGGGACACGTTATATTATGTGGTATTTCGGGAGGAAATCCTGATATCATTAAGAGTTTATACCTTCAAACATCTGGCTTAACTTCACCACCCCATGAAATAAGCATTGAAATAAATAAAGATGTCACCAAGTGGAGATGTGCTTGTTCCTGCAAAGCTGGATTATCTGGCTTTTGTAAACACATTGTGGCTACCTTAATCTATGTAAACAGGTCAGTACAATTATATATTCGAAGAGAAAACTAATTACCAAATAGTAGCTCCAGGATTTATAGTGTCTAAGGCATTTCCATGGCTAGGATATTCACCCGACGGTATAATATTGGAGAATGATGTTCCATCAAAATTAATCGAAATTAAATGCCCCTATGTTGGTGAGTATAATCTACAGACCATTTCTGTATCTATTAATATCTTCATATCATCAGAAACATCTAAATTGTAATTTTTGTTTTAGGGAAAGAAAAAGGACCAGAAAGTTTTGTCGAGTCATGTGACTATTTAGAGAGCACAAATTCTGACATAAGACTGAAAAAAAAACATACTTATTACGGCCAAGTGCAATTAGGAATGGCGCTCTTAGGTTTGAATATGACCACTCTGATAATTTATTCCAGCCATTCGAAGACTTACCTGGAAGTTAGTGTCAATTTTGATGAAAGCTTTGCCAAAGAATTAATTCAAAAAATAACCGATAATTATTTTCTACACATGTTACATGTTTACTGTTTAAATAAAGACTGACTAGTAACTTGACGTGTTTTGTTAATAACTTCTAATAGCCTGTTTGCTGAAACTGTAAGGGAGATGTTCGATTACACATAGTCCATTGAACTTGGTTTTGTTAGTAAGAAAATCTTAACAGGAAACTAGGAATATATATTCTTTATTAAACATTACAGTTCCTTAGAGAATGTTCGATTTAAATGTTTGCATTTATTTTGTACATTTTTAAGCTTTCGAGCTAGAATTTGAGCTGTGATGCAGTAGGTATCAAGGTCTAGGAAGGAAGAAAAACTAATTTTATGATTTAGAGCGTCTTTAAATAATAATAATAATAATAAGCTTCTTTATTTCAAATCATCTTTACATAATACATACATATATACACAAAGATAAAGCGAAATGACGTCAACAAAGAAAAATTTTCAACGTTGTTTGCCAAATCTTAGACAACTTAGGATCTTTCGGGAAATAATGTAATGAAACATTCTTAGTACAGTATGAGGAACACTGAGGCACAGAACATATTTTCCTGGATTTGGTTTCTACACGTCTATGCACAGACTGCATGGTGTCCAACTTTCAAGACCTAAAAGAAAAGAAAAAACAAATAGAAATATGATGTGGCGAATTAAAATGTCAGGTATCAACAAGTTTCAATCTAATCTTTCATTTCTGATGAATTTATAAACAAAAACAATGAAAACCATACAGTAAACAAATGTGTTATTCTAACCTCGAAATATGGTTATTCGTGGTATAGCATGAATTCAGATTAAATTATTAGAATTGTCCATTATATATTACAAATATATTTACTTACCACTATAAAAAGATGTTTTCAAGTATCTATAGTACTTTCTTCTATCACAAAAATATAAAGTTTATAACATTACACTACAAACTTATGGCACACTGATGTGTTGTTCACCCTCATTTGACTTCTATATTATCCCAATAGATGTCGCCCACTTTGAAGTTTTCGAATAGGTACTAAATTTTGTATAGGTTGCGACTGTTATATTAGCCAACAAACCATTTTTCTTCGTATTTATGTCTGTGTGATGTATTTTCTACATCCAACAATTCAGAACGTAAATGTACCGCATTATTTAAGCTTATTGCCTTTTCATTTGTACACATATTTAGTTTTTACTTTATATGTTTTATTGTATTTTAAATCATATTTTAAACAGCTACCTGAAAACCATGTAAAATTTTCCACAGCAGTTCGACTTCAACGGCAACAAATCAGCCTCTAACTGCAACAGTGACCAAATCCCCGCAATATTTCGGCTATATCGCTCGGCCATGCGGCGATATTTCCTCATATGGCTGCAATGTTGCGAACAACATACCGGCTATGCATTTTCGGCTATATTACTTTAAAATATAGGTCGTCTAAAGGCACCTTCAACAAATCTAACGTCTAAAGTCTAATTTAAGTCTGTTTTTAAAAACGAACTAATAAATTAGATTTCCTTATTAGTCATCATCATCATCAATCAGCCCTTTGCATCCACTGCTGGATATAAGCCTCCCCCATTTCTGCCCACTGTCCTCTATTTTTAGCATCCAGTTTGTGGTTATTCTTTTGATATCGTCCGTCTATCGCGTGGGAGGTTTTCCCCTGCTTCTCTTGTCAGCTCTTGGTCTCCACTCGAGCAGCCTTTTTGTCCATCGTCCATCTGTCATGTGGGCAACATGTCCAGCCCAGTCCCACTTGAGCTTAGCTAGAGCTGGTAGATAACATCCGTGACTCCTGTTCTCTCCCGTAAGTCCTCATTTCTAACGTGGTCACGAATTTACACACCGAGCATCGATCTTTTCATCTTGCGTTGTGTTATTCTAAGCTTCTTAGCAGTTGTGACTGTCAAAGATAAAATTTCGCCGCCGTAGGTCATAACCGGTAGAATGCACTGATTAAAAACGTTTCGTTTTAGACAAATTGGGAGATTACTTCTAAACACATCCTCAAGTCTGCCATATGCAGCCCAAGAGAGCAAAATTTTTCTTTTTAATTCGCATATTTGGTTGTCTCTCGAGATTCGTACTTCATGACCAAGATATGTGTACTTATCCGCCAACTCCACCTCACAGTCACACACAGTGGTTGGGCAGTATCTGTTTTGGCTCTCTAGTAATGGTCTTGTTTACGACATTGATGTTTCCTTCGCTTCAGTACCATTAAGCTTATTTGCGATGCATTGCTCGAAACCAACCATGTCCGTTGGACTCTTCCATGATCTGCTGCTGCTGCTGGTCTTCTTGATCATCTTATGCCGTCCTTTACCGACGTCTGTGGTCACTTCCGGTGGTTACCTTGTTCAGTACTGACACGTCTTTAACTATGTATCTTTTGTCGGTGATTATAAGATCAATTTAATTTTTTGTTCGTCCATCCGGGCTACTCCATGTCCATCTCCAATTTGGCCTCTTAGGAAAGAAGCTATTCATCTGGAATAAGTTGTTTTGCAGCAGGAAACCAAGCAATGTTTCACCCCTATCATTTCTTCCTTCCAGTCCATGGTTTCCAAGTGATAACTCAGCAGCGTCCGACCTTGTTCCCACCTTGGTATCGAAATCATCACATAGAATAGTATAATATAACTTTTGATCGCTGAGAGCATCTCTGATGTCGTCGTAAAACAAATCTACTTCTTTGTCGGTATGATTTGAGGCAGGCGCGTAAACTTGTATTATTTTGATATTATATCTGGTATTGAGTCTGAGAACAAGGCATATTACTCTTGTGGAGATTTTCTTCAGCGACAAAATGTTAATTTAGTGGCGTTTATGTATCAGAAAGCCAGTTCCCCCCACTGAGCTAATGTCGTCTCCTACGTAATAGAAACTGTGCCCAGATTTTGAAGTAATGAGCTGTACCCCACGCCTTCTAACTTCACCAAGACCTACGATATCCCATTTGATATTTTCTAATTCGCACTCAAGTTCAGTTATCCGTTCTTTCGACAATAATGACAGTGCATTGTATGTTGCGATGTTCATAATTTTATTCTTTTTTACATCTCATAGATTCGTTCGCCAGATGATTTTTTCCCCCTAGAATCCGTGGGACAGACTGATTGAACATAAGTGCGAGATTCTGAAGATAGTCTTTTACTCGCCTGGGGTACTTGAGTCTTTATACCTGGCATGGGGGTTAGAGGTCTAATTTCGATGTTAGACTAAAACTATTCTATTCTCTAGGATCATATGGAAAAAAATACATAAGATAGCTATTTTCCTTTGTTTTTTAAATATGAGGAAAGCCGCAAATATGGCCCTTTTTAGTTCTCGCCATATGACCCTATGCATACTTTGGAAACTTTTATTTACAACTTGACATAAAAGTCCTGAAGTGCCATTTTTACCTAAACTTAAGTATTCGCCACCTCATTTATTCTAATATGTCTTGTATATATACCAATATAAATTAAAGGCAATATTGCTTGTTCTAATTTCTGTAATTTGGTACCTAGTTTCATATCACCTAATGACAAATTATATAGTAATATGCATTAATCGCAAAAATTTCCAAACACAAAGTGGGTTAATAACGTTACTAACAATCATTAGAAAATATTACCAAGCTGTTAAAGATAATATATATTTTTTATTAAAGTTAACAAATTAATTAAATGATGATTAGTCTATATTTGTGCAGTTTTGGCGTGTTTAAATTTAAATATACGTATTGCAACATATACACAATTCTAAGTTTTTAATAAAAAGTGTAATTGAAAACTTGTTTATTTGTAATTTATCAGAAAATTTTAATCTATATTGCATGATCCTAACTTATCTTATAGACCAAGTTTGATAAAAATAATAGTAGGATAAAACCCAATGGAAAAAAAAGTGAATATAACAAAATTGAGAGGAAAAATAATTTTTGGGGTCTGAGGTCGCGAAGTAGAAGGGGGTGAGTTTTTAAGAGTAAAAAACGGCTTATCTCGATTTCCGGCAAAACTACAAGTCCTATGGAAAAAAGTTAAAAGGTAAAGTTGTTGGTTATAAAAAGATCTATAACTTTTGTATTTACACTTTTTTCACATAACCTCAAAAATTATGTGTTTTGAAATATTTATTTTTTTGACTCAATATAGAAAATGCACCCTAATTTTCAATCGAAAATTCTTGTGTCAAAATATCTGCTTTTTTAAAAAAGTCGGTGGCTTTTTGTACGTTAAAATATCTACTTTCTTATAGTGTCAAACAAAATATATGTCGCAGGCGTCTGCAAAAAGACTAGGTGTTTTGCAAAATGCCGGCGTTTTAAACAATTCAATACATTTCTGCAACGAGCCTGGCTATTTTCAGGCGTTTTGCAAAATGACTAACCAGAGCTAGGCGAATTAAACAGTAATTAAATTTCTTTTAAGAATGACAAAACATTTAGTCATTTTGAATAATTTGTCTTTCTCAAGATTTATGTTAGAATAAACAATTTATCAGCGGTATTATTTTTTTACTGATAAAACAAGTGTCTTGGTTAATCTCGTACAATAATAAATAATGCAT
This sequence comes from Listronotus oregonensis, assembly GCA_019359885.1. Classification (NCBI taxonomy): domain Eukaryota; kingdom Metazoa; phylum Arthropoda; class Insecta; order Coleoptera; family Curculionidae; genus Listronotus; species Listronotus oregonensis. Next base: position 72,686 of record JAHBCN010009413.1, read on the forward strand.
ACATTTCCTCTCGTCTAGAGAACCCCGGCTCACAAGCTTCTTGTCAGTGTTGACACAAAAAAAGCTTTATTATGCAGGGACACGGCATAAAAAGCATGGTAATAATTTAGGGTCTTTTTTAATACGTCCCCGCATTTTTACGTCTGAAATATAATTGGGGAAAATAAAAAGCCGCTTTGCTAACCAGAACTAACCATGACCGACTAGAACTTAGGGCTTTTAAATTTGTCTAAATTATTTTTAGAAGTTATAAACAAAATTTTAACAACGTATTAGAAAAAAACCCGGGAATATATAATTACACTTTAAAAATAAAATATAACTTCTACCATATCAAAAATTATAAAAATTTTGTTAATAACTTCTATGTAGGATAATTTAGACAAATCCAAAAGCCCTAAGTTCTAGTCGGTCATGGATGGTTAGTTCTGGTTAGCAAAGCAGCTTTTTATTTTTCCCAATTATATTTCAGGCGTAAAAATGTGGGGACGTTTTAAAAAAGACCCCAAATTATTACTTTACACATTAAAATTTAATTTTTAAGGTTATAACACTGTTAAGCAGCTCGTAAGCCAGGGTATCTCTAGACGCGAGTCATACATTTTAGGATAGAAAATCCGCGTAAACATAGGTTCAACATTTTGTAAAATCTGACTAGTCATTTGTAACAAAAATGACATAGTTGTTCAATCCGCCTAGCTCTAGTTAGTCATTTTGCAAAACGCCTAAAATGTAGCCAGGCTTGTTGCAGAAATGTATTGAATTGTTTAAAACGCCGGCATTTTGCAAAACACCTAGTCTTTTTGCATAAAGCCGGATTATTCAATACGCCTGCGACATATACATTACTATTTTAAATGTTCTCAGAAATTGCAAAGAGACGAAAAAAACTCGAATCTGATTTTTTTAAATCATTTTGTACATTTGGTTGTTAATTATAGTAGTATATTTTAATTTGCAATTATTTGTTTATCAATGTAATGTAAAATCTAACGTTTTTTGAGTAATTAAAGTGAAAATTTTAATAAATAGCTCAAAATTGTACATAATGATAAAAAAAATAAAATTTGAATTTTTTTCGTTTTTGTTTGCATTTTTTGAGAACATAGGAATGTATATTTTTTTACACCACCAGAAAGTAGATATTTTAACGAACAAAAAGCCCACCGCCTTTTTATTTTTTTTTCGGGGGTAATATCCCTAGTGCATTTAATTTTTCCGAAAAAATTCGGAAAAACGAGTTTCTAAGTAATTTGTTTTAACAAATAGCATGAGCGAGAGTGGTTTTTCACTTTCGCGAATGCTATTTGTTAAAACAGATTACTTAGAAACGAGTGTTCCAATTTTTCCACAGGAAAAATTAGATGGACGAGGGATATTTGGTAAGATTATTTCCTGAGTTAAATAAACAATTTATTTTAATACAACTTTTTTTTAAAACAATAAGAACAATAATTAATAAGAACAATATAACTTTCAAGCTAGAAAAAGGTAATTTTTTAAACTCATTTTAAATTACAATTAATATAAAATTACAATTATTGTAGGTTACAGGAGTATTTTAGCCATAAAGGTTAATCGTGTTCATACCTGTTTTTTGGGCTGCGCCCTTTGTCCATCTTGACAGTTCATTTTTCCAACAGGAATGTTTTTAAACCTCCAGTGCTACGATTGGATTGCCATGCTGAATTTGGGTCAAAACAACTATTTGTTGTTATTTTAGACGTTCGTTTGTTTAACAGTGATTTGTACAAAAAGTACTGGACAAAGCTCAGGGTTTTTTGAATTAGAACAAGCCACTTGCTATCGCACAGATTTTTTGCACCACCTTGTGCAGTTTTGCTGAAGACTGTGTTATACTCCATCCCTCCCGAAACAAGGGATACATAATTTGACTTAAATGTCAAAAAATATTTTGTAGTGTCATTTAAAGTAGATTTTTATGTTACTTTTAATTCTTTTGGAAAAGCAAAAGGAGTTTTAGTGGTCTATCGTTTTTGATTTTTAGATTTTTTTTTACAAAATAGTACAGCTAGCAAATTTTGATGCTAAAAAATGGCAAAACGTCATTTATAAAAGGTATGAAAAAAGAATTAAAAAATTGCGAAAACAGATTTTACGCCAAGATAAAAAGTATGCGCACATATTTGTTTTGATATAAGCATTTTTCCTGCCAAGTTACAATAAACATTTACATATTTTGTTGGAAAATTTAAAAGCAATATCTCACCCTGTTTCGATTCCATAATTATCAATTTCTTTTTTAAAATGTTCTGTTAAGCAACGAGCGGCTTCTCCGCCCCTCCAAAGCAAGCTCAACTGCTGCAATAAAGTAAAAATTTCGCTGCAACCGGTTGGGTTTTCCCATCCCATAGGACACCATCTTGTAGTAGTCGTCCATATTTAAAGAAGCTGAACTTGTTTTCCTTTTTTTCATGTTTCTGGAGACTTCTCCTTTCGCATTTCGAGCATCTCTAGCTGGCTTAAAGGTAATGTCGTGGAATGGGTCGAACACGATATTAAATTTTTGAAAATATTTTTCCTGCAGTTTTTAGGCAACAATATTCCACATTACTTTTTACACAGTTCTTTGTAGTCTTCCCCATTAGCTTTACGCATGTCCATGCCCAGTCCTTGAGGATTAAATTTAGCTCGCCTAGTTGTTGCTTAGTAATTGGTAATTTTTGCTTGGCAAAATTCCATAAATTGCTTCCAGATTGATTGTGAGTTTTCTGAGTATTTAGTGGAACATTTTTTCAACACCGCATTAATTTTACTTTCGGAAACATTTCCAAACTGATTCATTTTGAGTTTCAGTTAAAAAATTAATTAATTCGTGAGCGTCGTTTGTGATCTTTGTTATTGGTAACGGTACATAGCCACACAGCATAGAAACCATCATGTTTGTTTTTAAAGGCAACTTGTCAAACTTGCATGAAATTCATTCGATTTTTTTCCGGAAAAATTGCTGACAGCTAAGTTGACAGTTGTTAAGTAATTTTTCCATTTAAAATTTAGATTTGACATGTCAGCTAACCGCCAACTTAATAAGCTATTTTTACCAAATTTTTCTTAGGTAACCACAACATACCGGTATCATACTGGTATCACAGCATAACAGAAAGCAACACGCTTTCATGAATTAGCAGGAAAGTACGGTCATTTTTCTTGCGCAAGTTTAGCCAACGTTTTGCAGAGATAGTGAGAAGAGTTTTTGGTTTGTGCTTAAAAATATCAAGTGCCGCCAGGGAGAGATCGTGCTGCCTGTTAGTTATGCTATGCACAAGTAAATATGTCACATGGTTAGCTAGCAAAAATTTGCTGTTTGATTTGTTTCCTGGGTGTTCAGAGCAAATGTGTCTTTCTCGTTTGTTATTTCCATTTTTATCGACACGATTTTCGACACTTTCAAATAAATTTAAAACAAAAATTTTATATGTTAAGGGAAGTTGCACGTTATTATAAATAAAATATTTTGCTAAAAAGAATATTATCCGTAAAATCATAGAGTTTTGTTAAATATCCTTACAAAAATCCTGAAGGTGGCAGTTGGCTAAAAAATATAAATACAATTAAATTCTAGAAAAACATTTCAATTTGATATCAGTTATTTAAAAGTGATTTGGTTCCAGTTACTTTAAAAAGGTATTAAATAAGAATAATAAAAATATGTATCATGCAGGGGTAATTTAAAATGAGTTTGTATTTAGGCATAAATTTGTTTCTAAAACTTTACTTTTTAACATTTTGTTATAATTTTTTAAAATAAAGGTACTTTATCCTTAAGTTATTGTTGTACAATTTTGAAGCTAAAAAAATCTTACTCTTTGGAAATAAAACAACGTTGCCGGTTAGCTTTAAATATCGTAACTGATGGCGCCTTTTAAGGGTAGCCTTGCTAGAAATATCAATAACTACAAAAAAAATCAAAATATTTAAGCAATACGAGCAACACCAGCATCATCATTTGTTCTTTAGGAATAATATTTATAGAGATAGATAGAGCGAGGGGAGGGGAAGAGCGGGGAAAGGAGTGGAGAGGGGGACAGAGGGGAAGGGAGGAGAGAGAGGGGGACGGGGAGAGAAGGGGAAAGAGTGGAGTGGGGGAGGGAAAGAGTGGTGAGGGGGAGAGAGGGGGAGAGAAAGTGGAAAAGAGACTTCAGAAAAAAAAGCAAAGTAATCTTTAAAACAATTAAAATAAAAAATATATTTGCATGTATTTTCGCTCATTTCAGCAAAAGAGTCTGATCCCGGTACTTATAAACTACGGGCTTTCACTATGTGTTTAGTTTTTGGTTTATAAGTAAGACCGTTATCTAATATTTTTTTGTTTTAATTAGGTGATTCCTGCTGCTTCCCATTCAGTCTTGGCTCTATTAAAGCTCGGCTCAATGTTTCGCTTCCAGGTGTCTACGTCAATTCTCTTCAAATAGGTGATTCAATTATAAAGGACATGGAAAATGGGTCAGTTAACCAAAAATATTTTTAGTAATTTAATTATATAAAGAGTTTTTTTTTAATGTGAAAAACTAATTAACAAATTTATTAACAGTATGTAAAGGTATGTTAAAATAAAGATCAGTCAAGGGCAAGGAGCTAGCGTAATTGGGGTTCTGTACCAAAAGATTAATAACAAAGAGTCGATCTACCGAATTGGGGTACATTTAAATCTAATTTAAACATAAATAAAAAAACTGATAATTGAAGATCAAAATCTTAGTAGTCATTGCAAGGGACGTTGCCCAACTCAGCCCAAAAAAATATATATCAGGTAATACCATTTAAATAAACTTTGAGAATTGCCTAACTCGGCCTAATGTCTAATAAAAACCTTTTTCATATTAGGACTAATTAGATTATGGGGTTTACAAAGTGTTGTATTTTTCAAGCTTTTATTTAACTTGCTGTAACTGTTGTATGTATATTGTATGCTTATATTCAGAATTTACAGGTAAATATGACCTTTTTAAAGCTTTTATTTAACATTCAGTGTGTGTATGTATGTACGTATGTAAGTTTGTTCAGGTTAAATCTGTTGCAACTGGATTTTAAATCAGTAAGCCTCAACCAATTGAGCTGAAATTTTGCATACACGTTTAGTTTGAATGATAATGCATGGTTAGCTAAGTAACGTCACTACTCAGCCATTATGGCGGACCGCCCACTACGGCGGACTAGTTGTTTCTACGAATTTCCTTGATATCAGTATTAAATGAAAGAATTTGCTGAGAAGAATGCAAAAAATAAAATGACGTCACTGTAAATTCAATATGGCGGACTTTCATCTATAAACTGAAAAATAAAAAATAAATTAATAGTAAAAAATATTTTTAAAAACAAGCTTTTATTTACATAAACTAAGAAGGAGAAAATAATATTTAAATTACATCAAACACATCAATGTATTGCATTACACAATTTATATGATACAAAAGCTTGTCGCGAGTTTTACCTGTGTATAAAAACAAGAATACAATACATAACTTGACCTTGCCTTAAGTAGTTGTAAGAAAAAAAATATATGTTTTTTTATAAAACTGATAAAGCTCGCTACAAGCGATATCATATAAATTGTGTAATGTTATAAATTACTTGGTTTGACTTAATTTAAAGATTATTTTTGTCTTTTTATACGGCCTCATGATATTATAAAATATCATGAGTCTTTTGTACGGCCTTATGTTATTATAAAATAGGCAATTAATTATTTTTGCCCAACTGCATGTTTCTAAGGGAGGCATTTGGATTAATGTTTATAAACATGGTGTTTAAATGAGAACTCTTTACCACGAAAATGTAGGATAAATATTATAAAAAATTAAGGCAAACTTATAAACAGTTTGGAAAATTAGCGCACCACTGTAAAAAATAAAAAAATACGCTCCCATATCGTCAGTTCATTGTTTAAGATCCTTCGCCATGCACATATGGATTTTAAATCCTCGTCGAAACAGGTTAAAGCTAAAAAATTTGAAGAAAAAATGGTACCGTCTTTAAGTCCAAGCAAGGGCATCGATAATATTTTTTCCTGGGGGGGGGAGGTAATTTTAGTATCGCAAAAAACAACTCTGAACACAAACCTGACAAAATATGTTACATAAACTGTTATTTGCTGGAAAATAATCCTGTTGTTATTGAGTCAAAATCATAATCAAAGTATTTATTGATGCTAATATGTACATTTATAATGTTTGCACATTCGACTTCGGGAGAATATAGTTGCCGACGACGTGGTAGGTAGGGTTTTGGGGGGGTTATTACCCCCATTACCCCCATTCCCCCATCCCCCCCTTATCGACGCCCTTGAGTCTAAGTTAATTTGTTTAAGTACAGGTACGGCACACGGCACCCAGTACAGGACTATTTGTTTGGCACGTTATTTTAATAAGTTTAAAATTTGCTTTTATTCCAATTCCACCATGTAAAAAATTAATATTTTATTATGAAAAAATTAATATTTATTTATCTATTTTCTGCATTGGTAACAGGTTATATTATAAATATGTTGATATAATTTAAATCTTTATTTTTTAAAGTTTATGTTAAACTAATAATAATAAAAAAATTTGTTAGTTATGATTTTTTATATTTATATAGAGTTAATAAAATATTGACAGGAAATAAAACTTATTATTTTTGCTAAATACTCATGTCTTAATTAATATGCCAGATTTTGTTCTCATCAAAATAATAAATAACAGCCAATATATATATTTTTGTAATATTAGGTTATTAGCGGATTAGTAGATCTTCATATGAATTTATTTTTTTAAGTAACACATTCACGTACACTTTTAGGTATTTTCTTCATCCAGATGAGCAAATTGAACTAGCTTGTAGTATTGTACAAAAAGATCCACAACTAGCAAATGGCTATAATGCAATTGGATTTTCACAGGGAGCGCAATTTTTGTAAGCACTTAAAGTAATACATTTTTAAATATAGTATGTAGTAAATACATACTATATTTAATATAGTATGTAGTAAATAGAAGATTTAAAATATTAAGTTGGTGTGTCGTTATAATATAGTCAATTAATCATGCATACATAATATAATGTATATTATAATAGGTATCTTCCTGGTTAATGAAATATATGATATAATTGAACTTTTAGACGTGCATTAGTTCAAAAATGTCCAAACCCACCGATGAAGAACCTTATTTCTGTAGGCGGTCAACATCAAGGTGTTTATGGATTGCCAAACTGTGGATCACTATCAAATAATGCTTGTGATTATATTAGGAGACTGTTGAATAAGGCAGCTTATATTGAGTAAGTTTTATTAAATGTCTTTACAGTATATTTTAAAACCTATTTTATAATCAATGTAAAATATTTCTCTGTACTTTAATTAGTAGATTTTTTATTTTTTAAGAATTATTTTTATAGGTAACAAATTTCCTTATCATAATTTAGTTCTTTTATAAATGACTTAACAAACTGATGTAAAAAGAAACACCTATAAATTTGTTTCTCAAGATGTTTTCTATACTAATTAGTATGTGTAATTATAAATCATACCAAAAACACTTATGGTAAAGGGCTGAGTTCCTATCCAAAAATATCGGCTTCTTAAAGTACTCAGATCAAATATTAGACTGGAAGTTCGGTCCACAGTTTGGTCAACTCGTTGTTGACTGATTTGTCTGATTACCGACTTTTTTCATTAAAACAGACAGTTTTTTTATTTATACAGACAGTTAGTAAAATACTTGCCAAGTCAAAAAAAGGTGGAACAAAATTGTAGACAGAACTTGGTCTCATTTTAACTTGGGCTCTTATTTTACATAAGTGTTTTTGGTAGGATCTCCTCTCTTTTTTTCTGAGTTTAAAGAATGAAACTAAAAGACCACTCGAAATTAAAGTTAAAGAACACAAAAAACATACGAAACGAGGTGAAACGTCGAAATCAGGGATTGCCGAACACGCATGATCAAAACAACACCGCGTATGTCGGAAGCAAAAATCATTTATAAAGAAATCCACTGAAAAAAAGAAAATTTAAAAAAGCTGTAATAATTGCAAACAACCAAAATGAATTTAGCAAATCTAGTCTAGACATGCCGAATATCTGGCTGGCTTTGCTGAACCGTGACAAGTCGGTCAAGCTTCGGTGAACAACGGATAGTATGTAAGGTCGTAGCTTTTAAGAATAGTTTTTAGTTATTCCATGAAAAAAGTTGGAGATACATCACTAACCGAAACGTTGTGTATCAGTTAACAAATAAAGAAAATGCAAGTCCAAGATTTTCGTGTTATTGAAACCATAACATTGTCTAACAATTTTAAAGAAACGCCACATAATCCTTACTAGAAGAAAAAAGATTTAGTTCAAAACATTGCAGAGTTTATAAAGGAACGTTCGTAAATTTACTCTGCTTAAACTATTATATTAATGAAAAAATGACTAAATTCTTAAAAGAGTAAATGTAAGTCATTGAAGAACGTAGTAGCTATATGGCTTTCAAAGCATGCAGTTATTCCATTTTATTGCACCTTTTAAATAAAAAAATTACCACAACAGACGTTATTCGAATAATAGTTATATACTCCTCACTTATTTTTCGTATTGGCAACCAACGATGCTTTACTTCACCGATTTGACTAGAAGCGGTCTTTTCTGTTGGCATTAACATATTATTCTTGTAATAAATACAACACTTTATTTCTCCCTTAACTTTACTGTATTTTCCTATTAACAGGTGGGTACAAAAAGCATTGGTACAGGCAACCTACTGGCATGATCCTCTAAACGAAGCCGAATACAAAAACTATAGTACGTTCCTGGCTGATATAAACAATGAACGACAAATAAACCAAACTTATATTCAAAATTTACAGGTAAGGATGACCTACTTACAAGCTTTTATTCAACTTGCAATGTATGTATGTATAGGGTCTTTGATTATATTTACGTGGTATTTGGAGCCTTTATCTTTTAAGATAGAAAAACATGTTCTATATAAAAATTGTAATTTTTTTCCATATTATCTTAAAATATAGGCAACTTCAACTCTTTTAAATGAAACATCCTGTATATTATGCGCTACAACGAAAGGTATTTTTTTTTCTGATTTCAAATATATATATATATATATATATATATATATATATATATATATATATATATATATATATATATATATATATATATATATATATATATATATATATATATACATTGATGCTATTTGGGTGAACCATTTTTGAGCCAATTTAGCCTAAATTATAAATAAATTGCAAAAAAAGTTTCATATTAGTATCAAAGAAAGCCATGGAAACAATAAAATTGTTATTTTGCTAAATTTAATGAGGGTTTTTTTCTGGACCGATAACGTTTATTCTAACTATTAAACATCCCCGCTATTTTGAAGAAAGACTCGTCGGTGAATAGAATTTTGTTTAAAAACTCTAAATCTGAATAATATGGAAAAGAAAATACGATTTTTATAGGAAACGTATTTTTTCTATCTTCAAAAATAAAGGCTCCAAATGCCACGTAAATATTATTAAAGACCCTGTACGTATGTAAGTTTGTTCGGGTCAAATCTCTCCAATTTTAAAGCACCTATCCTTAACCGATTGAGCTGAAATTCTGCATACACGTTAAGCCTGGATGACAATGAATAGTAACCTAAGTAACGTTATTCTACGTCCAATATGGCGTACCGCGCAAGATGGCGGACTAGTTATTTTTATGCACTCTCATGATATAGGTATCAAATAAATGAATTTGCTAAAAAAATACGAAAAATAAAATCACGTCATTCAAAATCCAATATGAGGGACTTTCAAAAATGGTGGACTACGATTTTGTGTGCGCATGGTCTAAGGGGAAAAATCAAAATGGAGCAAACAAGATTGGATGGCTATCTTGTTTGCGCCATTTTGATTTTTTTAAAGAGTTATAACTCGGCAAATGTTGGGGACAGTTAGGTGAACGAATTTAGAAACATATCATGCGATAACTAAAAAATAAAAAATGAATTATAGGAAAATAAACTTTAAATTAAATCAACCAATTAATTTTAAGAAAGAAAAAAAACATTTTTTCAAGTAAGTAAATTCCGCGGCAAGCTTTTGCAACATACAAATTGTGTAACGTAATAAATTTATGGGTTTTATGTAGTATAAAGTTTATTTTCTTCTTTTTATTATAGTATGTAAATAAAAGCTTCTTATTAATAATGTATTTTTACTAATAAGTTATTTTCTTTAGTTTTGTATAACTGCAGCAATATATTTATGATTCTATATGTACCCTTTTAATTTCAGACATTACAAAATTTTGTTCTTATAAAATTTGAGAACGACACCATTGTTCAGCCTGTAGATACAGAATGGTTTGGATTTTATAAACCAGGACAATCAGTAGAAACTCAGACATTACAAGAGTCAACCTTGTATACAGAAGTAAGTACAGACCACATAGTCAACCACAACATTTATTATCTTCTTTCCCTTTATCTTTAAATCAGCCTACAAAGAATTATAAAAAGCCCAATGTCAGTAGTTCTAGGCTAATTTAAAATTACTGCACACTTACTCTTCAAAGAATCTTAAGCTGATTTATAAAAATTTTGCTAGATACCAATAGGTTAATGGCGTAAATATAATTTGAAAAAAAAATCGTTCAAATAAAGCTAGCTTTGTTTAAAGTATTGATTTAGAAAAAAAATTGCTTTGTAAGTTATAGGCGTTCGTTGACAAAAAGTGTTAGAAAAACAATTAAACAAAAAAATTGGAAACATAATGATCAATCTGAAACAAATATATTAATAACAAGATTTTTAAAATGATTAAACACTGGAAAAAAACGAATTTAATTAATATAATAATCAAATTTAATCATATTTTTATAAGGAGGGGCAGGTTTAATAATTTAATTTCTTCACATATTGTCAAATTGTGGAACCCCTTAAGGAACATTTTTAGAATGGTTAAATTCTAAATAATTTAAATTTATTTTAAAAAATTACATCAACTAAAGATGTATAAAATATTTATTATCTAATTGATAGATTTTATTAAATTCCTTGCTTATAATTTGACAGGTGCTATGTTTATTATTATAACTAGGTGAAGTATTTTTGACACGCTTTATATATTTGTTACGTTTTTTTAAAGGGGCATCATTTTTGATATGTGCCATATATTTAATTGCCTACAAATTTTAACAAACTCTATCTTTTAAGATACTATTTATTAATACGAATTATCACACCTAGCCGAATGTTGGTTTATACAATTAGCTGAATTAACGGGTTTAATCGACCTTTATTTTTAAATATTTCCCGTTTATTTTAGGAAACTTGGTTTAAAGCGACTGGACAGTGAAAACAAGCTAAAATTCCTTTCAATGGCTCACCTTAAATTCGAATGGGATTGGTTTGAGGAAAATGTTATTACACCATATCTACAAAATTAAAATTAATATCTTATTGTGTTAAATGTTAAATTAAATTGTTAGTAAAACACATGTTAAATTATTTTTCCAGCGTTCTGTCAAAAAGTATTTCTTAAACGTAATGCCCATAACATGACTATGCCTGAGGCATTAAAATGGAAAAAATCTACTTATATCTAAAATTTTTGCATTTCCCTGGGCTTGTTTTTGGAAAAATAAATACTAAAATAAAGTTTACTTTTGACAACAACAAAAACTTAGCTCTATATGGTGGGAAAACGTTTAATCGTTGCGCTGCCTCACTATAAGTAGTTGCCGACAGACTCTGCTATCGACTAAGACGCGATTCGAGACACAACGAATAGAGTAACCGTGCATAAGTTTTTATTTAAAACAACATACAATTTACTACAACACAAAATATCACAGCAAATCAAGTCAATATCTACAAATATATACAATAACTAAAACGTATAAATTTACCTTGACAAATTTTAGAGAATTAGGTTTACTTTAATAAATCAAAAAAAGAAAAAACAAAAAATGTAAACGATTGAAATTACATTTTAGGCACTGATAACCTTAGAATCAATTTTAAGGTTTTGGAAATCTGAAACATAACTTTATCTACTACAATCGGTGTTCCAATCTTAATCTTAAATTTACAAAGTATGAGAAAAGACAAGTTACAAAATTTGCCCTTGAAATTGGCACAAAAATTTACTCTAATTTAGCAAGGAAAATTATTTATATTTCACTAAAAAACCAAAACCCGATTCGCCTACCCGACTGCGTAGTCTATAAAGCGTAATATATAACGACATTACAATTAGAAATTTTTCTTTAACACAAGAGAAGTTAGAATACTTTAAGTCAAATTTACAAGTTTTGGGACACCCCGTATAACTTGTCACTCCTGTGATACTTGGTATAAATTATTGAAAAGTTATATTATACAAAAAAGTTTAGATGTTACCTTGACTATTCAGCTATTTTTCTAATATATCATTCACCAATCACTTTTTAAATCACCACTCTAGTTTTTAAAGTTTCTTTTATCACACTTTACCTTCTGGTTACCTTTGAACCTTACGTAGATTGTGTCAATCTATAATTGGCACAAAGAAATTTTTGAATAGCTTTACTAGCTGAAAAAATGTACAAAACCTTAAAAGGAAGGTTAAAGAAATAATGTATAAAATTTCTTGTTAGAACACAAAGACAGTAAATTTATATTACCATAAAATAACTTCTTTTTTTTTCAAATACTTTAAAGAACTTTGAAGTTTTTCCAAAATACTAAAGAAATTTTGCGTTCCTATCATAAGAAACGGAGACGTTCAGACAATAACATCTTTGGGCCAATTTCCTACTGACTTTTTCTAACGCCGGGTTCCATTCTCTCCACCCGTTCCCTTTCCCTTCCTTTGCGGTAAGGCACCTCAAACAGCTGTTTTTTGGCGCGCGAATTTAGTTCTTATTGGATGTGCTACAGGTTTCTTACCTTTGCGGCGTTCTTTTGAAAAAAATTCCTTGACTTGTTTTGTTTATTTAGCTATTTTTAGATAAGTAGAGCGGTTTCGTCAAAAGTATTTAGAAATTTTACTAGTTTAAAATGATTGTTATTTTTTATAAATATTTAGAAAGGAATGTTACCGTACTTACGGTTATGGAAAAAATAGCCATTCCATATTTTTTATAAATTAATATTTTTTATTTTATTGCTAGTCCAAATATTTAAAAATATTATTTTGTCTTCAAGATAAGGGTAGGTTTTAGCTCAACTTTGTTTACGCATATATGTGCTTCATATTTTTCATTAGTTTATTGCCTTTTTTGTCTTTGTCGGCGGCGACATTTCTCCAAAGCTCTGCGGACCATTGTTCTCACTCGTCAGCTCATAACAATGCCTTTTTCATATCTGTGCTGATGCTTTTTAAACTAATGATTAAGCTACAACCCCTCGATTCTTAAAGGGGGGACTAGTTGAAAAAAAAAACTGGGATTAATTTAAATAGATTAGATATAAATCCATTATTTACAAAAATGAAAAACTGGCAGTGTGATAATTGTTTTAAGTTTTCCGAAATTACTTCAGCATAAGAAAAAGGGAACCATATAGTTTAAATTTACTGATATTGATGATAAACAAAATCATTATTTAATAATAAGGGGGTCTGAAAAGTCTTAGTACGGGCTAATATCTCCAAAGTTATAAATATAGAGAAAAAATTTTGGGGAAAAACAAAATCTACTTTTTAAACAAGTTTTTTACCCTTGCCCAGGGGTTACCCAAAATCTTTAAAATTTTTTCCTATGTCGGTATATAGCTTATTTTAAAGGCTTTTAGGGAAAAAAACATTGCTGCACAAACTAAGATTTTACGATTACCCCTTCAAAAAAAAAAATCAGTCTAAAAAAACAGTTTTAATTTATATTTTATGAGATGTTCAAAATAACTACCACCAATCTTTTGGGGTTATGTAAAAGGGGATATTTGCAACAAAACCAAAACACTTGCAAAAAACCCACAACGAATCACGGGTGTGTGCGCCACTATAACACCACAAACTCTGTCAAACGTAAAGGGAATTTAAAATAGACACTATTATTTGTGCCCTTTTTTTTGACTTATAATTTAGTGAAATGTTGGGAAAAAAATTTAACACACTTTTGCAAAGCTCGGGCATATTAA